>JAANDG010000648.1:0-78997 GCA_036852015.1 Pelodera strongyloides | reverse complement strand
ATGGGGGAATGTATCAGTATTTATCAAGAAACACTTGAGAACCCCAAAGACGACCGCGACCGCGCGACTTCTTCTTGAAGCCCCAAACTCAGCAGAACTTGAAGCTTTGGCGCTTTGTTGAAGGAAGAGATGGGATCTGCAATTTGCAATATTTAGATGCATGAGTATGGGGGCAAAAACTACGTTCAATAAGGGTCTAACTTCCCAGTATATCTAATAAAACATTCCGGTACTCGTCCTTGATGTTTTGGAGAAAAATTAACTTGTTTTAGTAGATGTGCAGCATTTAACTCTTAGTGAATAATAATGAAACAATAATAAACATACCTATGCTTTCCTTGTTTACTAAATTGTTCCCAGATGCCAGACCCTTCACCACGTAAATTTTTAACCATCAAAAGGCGAGGAATTCTGGACGTTTGGCGATTGCTGTTGCGCACTAAAACATATAAGCGTAAGCTATCATAAACAACTATTGTCTTTGTATGCATAGTCATTTGCGCGTAATGCATATATGTAGAGAGAGTTGTGCAAAGTAAGGATCACAAGCAGCCTATGCTTCCGGTGTATAAAATATTTCAATATACAATAAGTAGAAAAAAAGATGCTTACAATTAGCACTTCTCACTGATGTCGTAGGTGAAGCCATAGCGCAAGGCCCATTCCTTCAGCCTTACGGGATACAGACATATGCTTTTTCATCCTGCACATCCTGAACCTGCTGCAGACATCCTGCACAATAAACAATAGACAATAAACATAAGAACAGTTAATCAAAAAACGTCAATGGAACTTCAAGTGAATAAAACCTTAAAATGTACTAAATTCTATCATATGTACTCGTCGGGATGACAATGGAAGATTCACTTAAACAGTAAACAAAGAATTATACACAACAAACTAAACAAACGGAAAATATACGAAAAACGACGAAGAAAATAAAAAATTGAGAAAAAAGTGCATTTTAGCGGCGAAACTCCATTTTTGTGGCAACTATTTGTTGCAACTACGGTATTGCAGCTGAATATAATTTCTTGAGAGCAGAATTTTCGTGAGTGCGCGGCGCTCTATGCGGGAATGTACGCGGGAAAGTATGCGCTCGCAGCTGGGCGATGCAAATTGTCAAAATTGTGATTTCGGAGACATTGCTCCGGAAGCCCACCGTGCGGCGCTCTATGCGGGAAAGTATGCGCGCACACCGTGATCATGCGGGAAAGTACGCGCGCACAGTCAGATCATGCGGGAAAGTATGCGCGCATACCCAGAACGTGCGGGAAAGTCTGCGGCGCTCTGCGCGCCACAGAACGTAGATATTTGTGATGCGTTTCAAAAACCGGCTGGTAATTCGCTTTAAAGAATTTTTATCTCAGCTCGAGCTCGAATGGTGCGCCGTAACAGTAAAAAGATAGCAGAGGAAAATACAGCAACGCTAAAGAGAGAAGCGGAGAAACGAGTGACAACACCAATCGAGAAACCAAAATTGGTAGGTACCCTATCCCATAAAAACTGTGAATAATTTTAGGCTGGATTTATAAACTTCCCTCCATTACTCTGTTTTGTTCCACTGGTCAAATTACAATTATCTTCGCTAATTGTAAGCGTCTCTCTCTTTCGCTTATTTTCTTTACGCATCTCTCTTCTCTCTCTCTCTCTCTCTCTCTCTCTCTCTCTCTCTCTCTCTCTCTCGCTTCTCTCTCCCTTTTGTGTGCTCTTTCTGTCTCCACCATGGCTTATTTCGCTCTCAAGCTTCTCTCCGTGCTTCATGCTCAAGTTTATAATTCGTCTCTCTAAGATGCGCTTTCGAGCTTCCGGTCAAAGTTTCCTACTGGGCCGTAGTCTAAACTTGTGACCAACACAGAGTTGATTTCTAAGCCAGATGGGTCGAGTCCTACTTTTTACCTTTTATAGCTTCGCCGTGCAGATACATTCCACGCGGGAGATCGACTGGACCAGTCAAATTTAGAGCGTTTCCTCCAAAGTCTTCCGGTTGACAAGAAAGATGGAGATGTTTTTGTGAAAGTAAGTCATAGGCCTATTCAAGCCAGAAAGGCAAGTTTTTATAGATTTATTAGGTGGACCTGGTCTTTCTAAATCATGGTTATGAAGCCATGACTCCCACGTGTGCCTATCACAGGAAAGTGAAACACCACGATTTATTTATTTATTAAATAACACCACAAGGTGTGCATCGGGATTTGTGGTTTTCCATGATATGACTAGCCTTTCGGGAAAGGGGCAATATTAATAACACAGTGTGCTACAGTAATATGGTCTCGACCTGTAGTGTTAGACCGGCACCTTTCTACACATTATGAACGTAGCTAATCTAAATCTAATCATAAACATCTTAGGCACCACAAGGCTGCGCGAGAGTGCGTTATTCATTCGAGAACCGAAACGCCGAAGAAGTGACCGTTTCGAAAGGAGAAGAGGTACGGTATTTTATGTGTCATTTAGCTAAAAGATAATCATTATATCAGAAAATATTGGGAAATACTTCCCAAGTCCCGGTTCAGGCCAGCCTACCCTTGGTCCCATGTCTGTATCCCACTCGAGGCTAGATTTAACGGAATAGAGTTTTGGAAATACCACACAAGTCCCGGTTCAGGCCAGCCTACCCTGGTTATGAATATGAAATGGTACCATTCGAGGCTAGATTTAACGGAATAGACTTATAGAGTTTTCTATGTATCTGACCTCACCAGTATAATCCTTCATCGTGCGAGCGATAAATCAATAAACAAAGTGGTGGATAATCAATACCAATCAATCAATAACAATCAACTAATTACAAATCAATAAATTAAGGCAGTGATACTGAACACCAGTGACCCCGACTGGACGTACGTGAGGAATGTGGCTGGCGAAGAAGGCTTCGTACCTTCTCACTGTTTAAAGGGATTCCCGCCGATCACACCGGAAAGACCAGGGTTGGACCTCTTGGTCCTGGAACCATATAAGGTTATCGATTTTTCGTTATTGATTTTTTTGATTATTGAGATATATAAAGTATTTGAGTAGTTTATTTCGGACATTTGATGGAGGCGTAAAAGTGTTAATTAGATTACCGAGACTCATTCGTCAAGCGCGCGTGTGATTTGTAAGCAGTAAAATAGAGGGCGCATCGATAGCTAGTAGCAAATAAGAATGTACGAATGTGTGGACAGTGCCATGGTGAATTGACACGTATTTGGTGACCAGTTGATGACATTTTTCGATGAAACTTGGTCACCACATGGTCACGAAGTGGGCACCAAATGGGCGAAAACACACAATAAACCGTCACCAAATGGGTTCACCCATTTCCTGTGAAATGGACGGTAATACCTACCCCATGACACTGACGGTACACCCATTTTTTTTATAATTCAATCGATAAGTTCAGGCGTCGTGCGGTCTGGATATGAGTACTGTACAAGGCGAATGGATTAAGGCTGCGTACCCGGAGGTATGACGCTTGAAATAATAATAGGATTTCATTTATTTATGTTTATATTGAATCGACTAGTATAAATATTATCTCTTTATTACGGTTTCATGAGGATATGTATAGGTTTCATGAGGATATGTACCAATGCGAAATTCTGTTATGCGCATGCAAGTTTAGCCCCAATGAGCAGAATCAGCGCGGCGGATACGCTCAATGTGCGCGAAAATAAGTACTAGCGGGCTTATGGCGTTTAGTTGGCGCGCCCAGGACGCGAGTTGCGGTATATGTTCAGATTGCTGTCATTTTCCAGATCGATGGATGGGTGTGGGCGGAGCGAGATAACGGATCCAAGGGTTTTGTACCCTCCGCTTCGTGCATTGTCGCAACGAATATATAAATAAATTATTGTCACCGCATTAGGGTTGTGTTGTCCATTAAAGGGTCAGGCCCATTTCAAATGACCTCTATTTTTGATGATTCCACCTGATTCTTCATGTCAAATATAGTAGGATACGATATTTTTCCAATTTTCAAGCGCAAAATTCACGCAGTATTCGGTTATTTGCCATTGCCAGTCATACCCAACTATTTACCGCCGTTGTCACGCCCCTTCGCGCTAATTGGGCAATATGCTCCATTGGGCGTGGCAATTGCGATATTGGCCAATCAGCGCGAAGGGGCGTGCAAACTGCGATAAATAGTTGGGTATGACTGGCAATGGTAAATAACCGAATACTGCGTGAATTTTGCGCTTGAAATTGGAAAAATATCGTATCTTACTATATTTGACATGAAGAATCAGATGGAATCATAAAAAATAGGGGTCATTTGAAATGAGCCTGACCCTTTAAACTTATTAAACGTAGTGTTATGATTAAGCTTGGTCTTGGGCTTTACACTTAGGCTGTGTCTTTACCTTCTTTAACAACATGCACTTATATTTGATGTACTTCGTTGATATCTTGACGAGGCAATCGGTTTCAGTCACATCAATAATTTATTGATCGGTTCTAACTACAGTAAACGAAATTGATTAATTTGCATAAAATCTCGCTCGGTTTCTGTGTTGAAAGTGTCTCATTCTGTACGAGAGAGAGGCAGCACCCCGACGAAGAGGATTAGGCGCTTCATACGCCGAGAGAGGGATCGAACTGATGGCTTGTGAAGGAGACGCAGGACGATAGACGCTGAAGATTTAAGAAGATTTTATTCAAAAAGAAAATCAATAGATTATGTTAACCTAGAAAACGGCTCGTTCTGATTCTTGAGTTAGATGGCAGCGACAGTAAAATACGCAAAAAAGAGACAATATTTTTGCCTGAACTCGCGTTGCGTTTGATGGAGGTAAACACTTAGTCTTCCAAATTCGACCCAGTTCCTATTCGAATTACCACGTGTAAAGCTTACTCGGGTGCCTCCGCATAATTATTGGGACGAGTTTTTCTCGGTGTGAAAACCTCAGCATTTCTTTGCGGACACGGACAGTAGGAAGCATCGCCACCGGGACGGCCTAGATAACAATGACTAGAACGGAAAAGTAAGGCAACCGGCTTTAGGAACACATGTTGTACAACTCATGACCTCATATTATGGCGTGTTGAGTGTGGATATATGTACGGTGTGACGTATGTCTGTGTGCGTGTGCGTTTGTATGTGCGTCTATATGTGTGGGATTGTGACTTCAAAGCGTACCTCGCTCCCCAGGACCACCCGGAAACCCAGGTTGGCCGGGAAGTCCCGGGCGGCCAAGCATTCCTCCCTCTCCATGAGACCCAGTATCTCCAATATCAGGTGTTGGCCCTTTAGGACCACTTGCACCAGGGGCTCCCCGCTGACCTGGTGCTCCCGCAGGTCCGGGAGGATTGGACTGATGGCGACCATCTCGACCCGGATGCCCGGTCATCCCTGAAAGTGAAACTTAGATGATGCATGCCGCACACCCGTTTACGGCGAGCCACAAGTGCGCCAGTAGCATGCGAACATGGGAAATGGAAGGTTTTATTCGTCTTTGGCGCGTTCTTCGCTCACCAACGGATGACGCGACCTTAATAGTTTTCCAGAGCATTTTCTTACATAACAAAAACGAGAATACTCTAACATTGAATCGAAATATACGAAAACTAACCTGGCGTTCCCGCATTGCCCGGTCCGCCCTGGTCTCCCGCCTCCCCAGGCTCGCCCTGAGGTCCGTACTGTCCAGGGTTTCCGGGAGCCCCCGGGAACCCAGACTCTCCCGGGTTGCCGACTTGTCCGGGAGGTCCCTGTGGACCGGGAGGGCCTTGCGGGCATTGGATGCACTGGTTATCGTTGTCCTAAAAGGAAGATACTTTCTAAAGGGTTAGTTTTAAAAGTAGAAAGTGTTTATCTCTAGGAAGCTTATTCTAGCGTAAAAATAATAAAAAAGGCGTTGTACAGAACTATTCTTGAGTATATGATTTATTTTAAATACGTGTCGGACTTCTTCTATTTTAAGTACTATTGGTATTATTGAGGATAAAATACGCTAAAAACTAGCTTCTGCGTTCCCTTTTGGCGAAACGCCAGGCGAAGGTAATGGCAAAACGCGTTTCGCCAGGAGTTTCGCCATTAATAATACCCTCGCTAGGCGGATCAGTCAGTGAAAATATTTTCGTTGGCGATTCGCCTAACATGAACAGAGTTACCCTGATGATGGACACTTGTGCTCCGTCGAGTCCAGGTTCTCCATCCTGCCCACGTATTCCCAGCTCTCCCGGAAGACCAGGTTGTCCGGGAACCCCAGGTGGCCCTGGAGCACAGGTTTCTCCTGAAGGGAGAGTATGACTACAAAAAGTACTTTTCAAAAACGTAATTCGGCCATATTCCAAGTCAAAATTCGAGCACCAACGTCTCGGGAAAGGCACAAAAAAAATCTCAACACCTTCTACGGGGCACATGTTGGATTCGATTGTAGGAGTTTAGACTGTTTAGTATTCTTGCTACAGTTTGAATGTGATGAAAAAAAAAAATAATTTCCAAAACACAGGCAACATAATCTACATCTACAGGCTTGCAAACAATTACTAATTTCCTAATTACCTTACCTTGTTGTTGCTGTGTTCCTGTTACCGCTGCGTTAACCGCAGCGCCAGTGTAACCCTGATAACCGGTTTGTCGGGTGTGACGCTCCGAAGGTTCCATAGGCATAGCGCGAGCCTGCATCATTTGAGACCATGCAATATTGGCTGAATCCTAAACATCAGAGTTACGCTAGAGGGTATAAGCTCCCGGAGGTAGCCTACCCCTTATAAAACGGCTCCCTGGGCCTGGGGAGAGGCGTAATATTTCACTGCGACCAGAGCCACACCTACCTACCCCCGGCGCTGGTTTATTGGTGTTTATGCTTGCGATGAATAAATGTTATATGATATGGTTCTAATATCATAGCAACATATGAGAATCTACGCCATTCATAGATTTCTTCGTTGCTAATCAACGATAGTTCGAATGTGATATATGTTTTACATATCTAAACCATTAAATTCGTCATATTTGGGGTTGTTTTATCAAGCAATCGTCTCTCACATCATAGCACATCACTACCTTAGACACCATAGGTAGAACGCCCTATACTTTATACATGCAAAGGTTTATACCTTAAAATTGATCATTTCAGCATCGATCGCTTTTTGAAGTTTCCATAATTCGTCAACTGTTCGGTAGAGTCCTAGCCACCCAGTTAACACCAAACTTGTAAGGAGCACCATGGACACACCGATGGACTTGGACCCCGACCGTAGCTTGGGGCTCTCCATCATACGGTTGAAGCTAAGGTAATGGTTCAACACTGAAGGTATGCCAATGTATATGTGGGAGCGCCTTTAGAGAATAAAAGAGTTAGTTATAAGAGATTTGGGTAGCTCCCATGTGGCTTTTTAGCTGTCGTAGACTTGCTTTTAGCATTATTCAAAGTTTAGTACGAGATAAGATGGTTGTATCAAGACTAGAGCAATTTCCCAAAAAAAAAACACGATCAAAGAAGAGATTTTTTAGTTTTTTTCCTGGAGAAGTCTAGTGTTGAAAAGTCGTAAACTTCTAAAAAGTGTTTGCCGCTGAAAAAACTGCTTGCCTACTGTAGCAATAAACTTCGACTACTGCTAAAAACAAGTATACCACAGATAAAAAGCCACATGAGAGCTACTCAAATCTCTAATAACTAGCTCTTTTATACTCAAAAGAAGCTCCCACAGATACATTAGCATACCTTCAGTGTTAATCCATTACCTACTATTACAGGGGTACCGGTTTGCCTAATGCCTTACAACCATATTTCCCAAGAACTCTCCATCCAAATCTTTTCACTGACGGCTAGTCCTCTCCATAAACTTGTAAATGCGTGCCGTTCCTGAACCTCGCTCAATTTGGAACATTTAATGACGATGGTTAAGTAACATTCCAGAAGAAGAGATCTCAAACTAGACTACTTCAGAGTTGAGGCGTCATCGGCCTATCAACATACAAATATTAAGAAATCAATACATTACTTTGACAGTGATGATAACTGATAACCCAACGATCAAACTGCTGTGTACTTGAATTCAACCAACAAAAGATTGTATCATGTTACATTCGCACATTTTTCATGACGACTTTCTATTGCAAATTCGCACATTTTTCATGACGACTTTCTATTGCAACACTAAGCACCCCAATGTTACATCCACACTCAAAGACAACTCCAATTTTTAACAAAGCTTTATTTTCCACAATTAATAAAAATAAACAGGGTAAACAAAAAAAAGCAAAATTATTACGATTAGCATACTACCTTGGGGGGGGGGGGACAAACAATATCTACTAAAATATTATCTTGTTGGAAAACGAAACATACAAAATCCATTCTCAAACATCAGATCCAAATCAGAACCATTATCTTACCTACAGAGACCCTTCCTCTCTTCGGTAAAGAAACATGGGAAGAGAGACAAGCTCCCTGGGGCCCTAATGGCCGAACCCCCGAAGTCCCGGGTCATTCCCATGTATGGGTCCCCTGGGTACTGTAGGGAGCGCACCCCGCCTCTGGGACTACCAGACACGGGGTGCGCTCCCAACGGTACCCAGGGAACCCATACATGGATATGACCGGGGAGCTCGGGGGTTCCGGCATTAAATCCCCAAGGAGTTGGTCTCTAAACCGATAAGGATTTGCATATACCTTCTCTTCAACTTCACTGTTTCACATCTACACACACTAAAATTAAAATAACAGACGTTACATAATCAGAAAATAAAAATCACATTCCAAAACATCAAAATATGAACCATTCAATATACGACACACGCTTTTCGCCCTGAGATGTAATAACAGAGTCGTGTGCCAAACAGGCAATTAAAAAAGTCAAGTGGTACAGTAGCTGACCGTAGTACCCTGTGTACGGTATCAAACGCGCCCCAGAACCGGGGCAAACCGTAGCACCCAGAACCCTGGGTACGGTATCAAACGCGCCCCAGAACTGGGTCAAACCGTAGCACCCAGAACCCTAGGTACGGTATCAAACCCGCCCCGGAACCGGGGCAAACCGCAGCACGCAGCACCCTTGGTACTGTTTCAAACGCGCCCCAGAACCGGGGACGCAAACCGTATACACGGTTTGCCCTGGATCTGGGGCGCGTTTGATACAGTACCCAGGTGTATACGACCAAATACCGTACCACTTGTCACAAACACTTTCTGGGATATCAACACTTCTCCTCTCTTTAAAAGTACAATAAAACATTGTTACACACGAAAATTAGCATAAATAAGCTCAATCTTCTTCACACTTCAAACCACAGACTTAGCAATTGAGGGCAATTTTAGGGTACAATCCTCACTCGTTTTTCTCCAATGATAGACATAAGGGGGGAAAGGGACTCGAGAGTACAAAGTACAACTTAACAGTGTCAGACTACGGACTCCAGACTACAACATTAAAGTGTCAGTCTGGTTCCGGGCATATAGGACTTATAGGACAATTCAGCTTCCACAAGAGATACAGCAATGATCCGGCTATCCGATAAGAACAAGAAAACAATGACAAATCCAACTCTCAGTTCAGTAAGTAGCAAATTATCGCTCAAAAGAGCTCTGCTTATTATCCAACAAATACGCTCCTAACCGCGCAAACGCTTATGTAGGGTAACGTGTATACAGTCATATTACGTAATCCGTGCGTTCATAACATATCAGTGATGAATGAGTCAAAACTCACATCAAAACTTAGCCAATCAATGATCAAAATTTGCCAATCAAATCAATCGATAAATCGATAAATCAATAAAATGTCAAGCCTACTCTCCGGGGTCGATGGTCTTCACATGTTATGTTGCATGTCACTCTCCGAGTCCGAATTATTCCGGTGCTCCTCACGGAATCCCGCCCTTTTATCCATACGTCTCATATACATTTTCGAGTATTTCTGAATCAGCGCCATCAGCTCGTCCTCAAATCCCATACGTACGATTTCGTCATCCTTGAACGACTGAAACGAAATTAGAATAAATTAAAATACAGTACTATCATCTTTTAATTAAAATACAATACTATTATCTTTTAATTAAAATAGAGTACTATCATCTTTTAGTATTATTACCTTTAATATTTAGATTCATTAGTATTGTGCAATGAATCATGTTCGCAAAACGGCAAAATTGTTAGAAAATTGCGGCTAAATATGCTGGAACGCGCCCCCAATTTCTTATTGAATATTATACAGAACACACGACTTACTTTTCACTCTTACCTTACCAGACTGCAGTCTGTAGAACCATAACAATAACTCACAGCAAGTCCAACTAGTGATACTTCAACAAATCAATAAACCAAAGAAATCAATCAATAAATCAATAATCCACCAACCTTCAGCCTCTGGTCCAGAATCAATGCCAGTGGTTCCACCTCCACAGCCCTTCTCTCCTGATATCTCGGATTCGACGATACCGTAGTTATTCCCGAATCAGCATCACTGGCCGCCGAACTGTTGGAGAAGCGTCCGCCACTCGGCCCCGTATAAATAACCTCGCATTGCGGCTCAATCCGAGGCACCTGGTTGGTACGCATGCCGCGCAGCATCTCTGAAGCAGTAAAGGATGAAACACACACAAAAACAAGAGAAAAAGACTCCAAGATTCTCACAAAAAAAAAGAATGAACGCATAAGATCATGGCACAATAAGTACGTTTGCGGAGTTGCACATAATTAAATGGTAATTGACGTTGTAACGTTGTATACTATTAGCACGGCGACAAAACAAGTACCTACCAGTTATCATCAGGCCTCCGACTAATAAAAGCGCTCGGCTTAGCTTGTGCTATACTGGTCTTATTTGTTACAAACTCCAAACTACAGTAACCCAGTGTCTTAGGCAATTAGGATACCGACTACTAACCACGTGGTGCTTGTCTGGCTGCAGAAATTGCGCTAACTCGTATAGGTCCCGTCTGGCTTCCGTATGACTTGAAGTAAGGGGCTGGTGCAACTTGCCGCGGGGGCCCTTGTGCCGCACTGTGTCTGCGAGCAGCCGCATCGTCGCGCATAAACATTTCCATTTGCTCCCGCAACTGGCGTT
This sequence comes from Pelodera strongyloides, assembly GCA_036852015.1. NCBI lineage: Eukaryota > Metazoa > Nematoda > Chromadorea > Rhabditida > Rhabditidae > Pelodera > Pelodera strongyloides. Next base: position 68,002 of record JAANDG010000648.1, on the reverse strand, counting down.
CATTTTCTGAAGAATTCTAATTAGGAGAATTTAATGGCTAATAAATTCAGGATTCAGGCGCCGAAATCCGTACCAGAATGAATACACTGCAAAGTCTAAATTCCCACTGCGCTAATAAAACGAGGCAACTATTGCGTATCTTCTGAGAAACAACATAAATTTTAATGAAAGGGTCAAGATTACAGAAATTAAGGAACGACTCCACGCAGTCTTATTCTTATCAGTTCAGACCTCAAAATGGCTCAATACAAAACTAAAAATATCAACAAAACGGCTGACTTAGGTAGCTGGTCCTCTTTGGCACTCTTTGTTACCTTCAGTGCGTACTAAAGATTTCTATATAACACTAACCTTCAGCCTGTGGCAAGTGCGCGGACGTGCCCTGCTGCGTCGCGGTGGGCGGGGTGGTCGCCGTTCGAGTGCGGATGTAGAGCGTCTTCTTTGCACGCGCACCCGATCCTGCTCTTCCGCGAGAAGACATGTGCCTCACAAAGTCTCCCAGTTTCAGCTCCTTTCTTCCCGGCTCGTCCTCAGGATCGATCAATAATCCGGGAGAAGAGTCCTCCTCCCGGACACGGAATTCCAAATTGTGTCTTTCTGGGGCCGAAGCCTTTTGCGGACCTACAATCAATCGATATAAATGTATAATTGACTTGTGGCAATTCAAAGACAGACGTAACGGTGGTACCAGAAAAAAATAATGCTAGAAGGTATCGGCTACACTTCACGGAAAACATCTACTACCACTCACAAGTCACAGGAAATAAACCAAGAACTAAGAAACACAAAATTTACAGCTCACGACTTAACTATACTTGCTTCATATCTCAATGGGGCAACTGGCAACCATAACCAACAATGCACAAATAATATAATACATAGGAGGTGCATAAAATGTGCTGCATCGTCTCCAAAAAAGATGCGAATAAGCCATACACAAGCAAAGGCATTGTAAACAATAATATAATAAACAACATCAACTACAACTTTGAAAAGCACAAACTACGAAAAGGACTCACTTTGACTCTGTTTGGGTGATTTGGCCACTTCCACATCCATTCCACGCCATTTGAGCGTCTCTTGGTGCTGAAACAAAACAGTTTACAACAAAACTGATAAAAAATATTACTTTGCCACGTTGTCATACCCCAACCCCTGAAAAAAACTAAGGCTTTAAGGCAGGAAGAGGTTAACTTGGTAATTGTTCGTTAAGGAAAGGTATTTCTATAACCACAGATACAGAATGTATGTGCTGCAAGGCAAAACTGTAGAGACAAAGCTATCAACGCCGACAAAAAGAAAATGCCCAATTCAAAGAAGCCCTTTTCACTAGTTTGTATATCGCACAACTGTACTAATAAAGCATGGAAATTTCCTCTTTTCCATTTCTCAATAAGTCACTTTTCCATTTATGGCTACGCTAGACAAAATCTCTAGTTAACCATAATGTTGCGACTTCGGCCTGAGTTAATCAGCTCTCATAATGGAGAAAAACCCGAAGTACTGAGTTACTTTCAGCTTTTTGGTGGAAGTACGCCTCCCATACTAAAGGCGTACTTCTGTCAAAAAGGTACTTAACCCAAGTATCTTTTTGACAGAAGTAAATGTTGGTGAAACCGGAAGGACCACGCGCTTTTGAATGAAGTACCCATTTCGACAGAAGTAAATGTTGGTGAAAACGGCCTAAGGAATGTTGCGACTTCGCCCAACAGGGATTCACTGACTCGAAAGCAGCAAAAGAAGTATAATCGAATTAGGAAAATGCCGAAAGAAGTGAAAGTAGCCAACGCGGAAGGTGTGGAGGCGGCGCTCTAGTAAGTATACTTCTTTCATAACAACTAAAATATTATCTCTATAGAGATTTTTTCACTGAAAAATAGGTAATAAGTAATAACCCTTACGGATAATATTAAAATGTGCTCATCCATATGATGAAAGATATAAACACATAGCTCTTTTACATGAGAATACGATAATTCAACCTACACCCAATGCGGAACTGATAGATTCTAATCGAACCTTCGTATCATGTATTCTAACTCATACTTCAACTTCAAAATAAACATAAAACAGTCGCCATGAAAATAATATTACTCTTTCAGCATGGTAGAAAAACGAACGAAAAGTGATATCAAGAAAAGAAAGGACAATCAACTTCAATACCAATGATGTGTCCAAAGTACAGAAGGAGACTGGAGTGACGAATGCGTCGACCCCAAAGTACACTCCCTATCAAAGGAGAAGATACGCTAGAGGACGGAAATTATGCATGACGTGTCTGCGTCCAAACTGCATATACGATAGTCGATACGGAAAAACGCATACAAGGATTCTGCATACTACGCAAGGACACTTGTGGAAGAGCATCATGTACAACCAGAGGGGACATACATTCTAGCGGCCTGTGCCCCGGGGAAGACTACGACCCCCGAATAGACTACAACGTCGAAATATCATTTCGGCAAACTCAGGAACAGGAAGAACAAGACTTTCACAGAAGAAGAGAAGAGTTGACAAATCTTCAAAAGCAGAGAAGCAACAACAATCACGACAAAGGCCATCATTAAAAAAATCACCACACTACGAACCAACGCAAGAAACGTACAACACCACAACCAACGAAGTCCATGAACCAGTAGACCACGAAGAAGCGGTAATGGACGACGATGTTGATGACGACATCGACATAGAGACAGAAAAAGACATGGACCAAAAACCTGGTCCTAGCAGACTACCCTAAGTACTGACTACCCTGCATTTTTGACATGGTGCACCGTCCGGGAATCGAACCCGGGTCATTCGGCGCCAGGAGTTGCCTTACGAAGCGCAACTAAGAAAAGTCATCAGCTGTGACCTGTTACTAAGCACAGTTACAGATCTACACACCCCTACAAGCCTACAACGGACAAGTCCACACGCTTCACGAAACGTCTACCGTCACCCGAAACTCCACACTTTTGCCCGTCATCTACACGCTCCCACTAATGCATCCACCACTTGTCGATCCTCCCATTTATCAGTGGCCGTATGCACGAACGCGCCAGGAGGCTCCCAGCCTCCCACTCCCAGTGGGAGGTGAGAAAAAGAGAGGGATGACACGAATCGGAGACACGCAGAACCAAATTCTCCCACCCAGGGAGGTTTCCGCTGTTCGTGCATAAGGCCACTGAAGGAAAGCCCGAACCCAACACTACGCCCGAACCAAAACCAACCACCGCCAATCGGCCAATGTCGCAACTCCGTTTCAACGACAGTCACACCCAAATAACTACGGAAAAGGCGTCAGGAAGAGAAGGAGAAGGCGAAATTAGAGAAAAGACGAGAACAGATGCGAGGATAACGATAGTATATAAGCCAGAATAACTCCCCAAGAGTATCTGCTCAAAATACGACTCACCGACGGACTTAAGCTACCATCATCAACTGTACTCACTTACTTATATCTGTACTAAATAAATCATTGTAACGTAACCAAGGACTTAAACAGCACAAGGAATAGCGATCAATAACATGCAACAACCATTCAATCCATAGTCAAACGTTCAACATAGTGAGCCGCTTGTAATTATTGTATACAAATTACAATAAAATTAGCATAAATCTCCAAAATTACCTTCAAAATGGATCCTTCGGATGCTATACTGCCAGTCTCTGTATGTTCATCGTCTTGCATATCAACATCATCAGGTTCATTCTGAAAAGGAAATATAGTCCCAATAACTTGGACAAAAAAAGTATAACACACAACACAATTGATTTATAAACAACAAGATTTATAAAATTACTTCATACACTGATTATTTAAGATATCTATGTGCGGAAACCCACTACCACTACCACTAACATACTGCGCATAGCACGTTATATTATTCATGACTTAACTACAAGTAACAAGGTAATAGGTAAACCAAAATCTATTGACTAGAAATTGGAAATGGTTACACATGTTGGTTATCAGCAATAAAAAAGAACGCATAAAATTGGCGTGGCGGAACAAATTCGACAACTCAATACGACAACTCTTACAAACGTACGTACAAACTACAAACATAGTAACATAGCGATGTCATAATAAATAATATCTAAATTAGAATGCTAACCTTCTGCGCCTTGAATAGATGACTTGGGTCGTCCGGATCCGGAACCTCCGTTTTAATTTCCTTGTCGTCCATTTCCGGCATCGGGGGTAAAAAGTCCCCATGCGGGCGCTGGGCCGCTATATCGTCCCCTCGCTAAAGACAAGATTATAAACAAAGGTCAAGAAAACTACTACCTATAGTATTTAACACAATTCACTTGTAACGCTACGCAACAAGTAACAAATACGAAATACCTAAACGTTTTAGGTGTAAGACAGAGAAAAGCACTAAGCAATAGCGACTAGCGATACTAAACACGATAATATTAGTACTTTTAAAGTATGACCACTTAGAAAGTGAAATAATACATCAATAAATAAATCCATTCTTAATTCTTAATTAACCTCAAACTTTCAGAGGATACAGTAAAGCACCAATCACGTGGCTATTCACACAAGATAAAGCAAATACGAATCCTTAATAATACCAATAATAATTAAAACAGAGTTCAAATATATAAAAGACCCACCATATTAGACATTAATATCCTTTGTATCCTTTGGTTTTCATCAGTCGGAGGCAGCTCACTCGTAACATCGGCGGACTGCTTTCTAAAAAGGAAATCATATATTGAGTACTCAGCACAGTAAAACATTATATACGTGAGTATACCTGTTGGTTGGTTGTTTCGGTATGACGCGTAACTATCGCACTCGGTCGTTTGCTGCATACTCACACTCGATGGAATTGTTCAAAAACTTATAAGCACAGATAATCAATAAACACAAATGATATCCTAAGTCTTTCCGCAATATCAATAAATAGAAACCACAACACAATGAACTAAAAAAGTAACCAACTTGTCATGCTTCTCCAGCTCATCGGTAATAAACTTCATCGGGACCCAGAAGTCCCAGTTGGTCATCTTCTGGCCCTCTTTCATTCTGCGTCGTGTGGAACGAAGTGTGTCGTATAACATCTTGAACACCGCCTGACACTTGTGTGCTGAAAAGGAAAACAGATTTGGACATTTACAAACACTTTGATGCTAGAAAGACATCGCGCTAGTTGTTATCTGGAACACGTTGCCAACTCTACTCATAATATACGTGGAACGTATTAAATGTCTAATCTTTGAATATTATATTACTCTTGTATAAGCCGATGGCATAAGACATAAATAAAACCATCACAAGATTCTGTTATACATACGATAAAAAAAACGAGTATACGGTCCCGGTTTCACAGACAGACACCTGTCTTACAAAAGAGTTTTTTCTGCCTTAGTGTTTTCACTGAGATAACACAAAAGCGTCCACAAGTGTCAGTATACAGTAATCATTGATAAATTTTACAGTACCTTCAAGCAGATAAGATAAAGATACGATAATCGCCGATAAAACTACAGTAATCAAAATCTCAAATACCTTCGACGGGTCGTCCTACTGTACTAAAACTTTGTGCATTCATCTCTTCTGCCACTCTTCTCCAATGATGCGCTTTATTACGGTCACGAAAATGTGGGTGTGATTTATCCCACAATACCTGCAATGGGAAAATATATAGAAACGTAGACAAAATCATATCTTCCTTTACTATATTGATATTAAGACGAATATCAGACGGTTTTTGAAATTCATCGTGGACAACTGAGTTCTTATGTATTTATGCCAACAAATCGGAATTGGGGTCGATTGGATGAATAATTCCAGATTATGCTCAATTGCATATGATGTATAATTCGACCGAATTCGACCCTGCTTTCCAACACGATGAATTTCAAAAACCGTAGTACACTTTGGCGCTTATAGCCTTTCACTTGTAAGGCTATATAATAGTGCCCCGATAAACAATATCATATATTGCATGACATTATCAGTTATTACTAATTAATCACTGTCACACAAACTCAAATGTAAGCCACAGTACCCTTACACAAAAAGACAGAAACCATACAAAACCAGTTGTTCTAGTCATTCATCTTCACGAAATAAACAGAAAGCCGACCTAGAGGTTTACAAAGAAACAGATGTATAAAAGGACACAAACTTAAAGAAAGCGTACAAATAAAAAGAAGTAACACTTACTCTGTGACCCTTCACAACTTTTATCAAATCGAGTTTGAAACTTCGCGTGTTTTCCACGTTAACATCTGAAAAAAATACATTATTTAGCATTTTTAGCAAAGATATATGATGATATAAAAACAGACATTTTGAAGCATTACAAGTTACAAGGGAAAGCAAATTTGCTTCACTATTTCAATAACACAGCTTATACCCCCAAGCTAGTGCAAAGAGTAAACAGTATATAAAGCACATTCCCGTTTAACCACAAGGAACGCAACTAACTAAAGCGCTCCTACTATTTCGATAAAGTAAAACTATAACTTAAAACGACTCACTCTCATTCATTCCCTCTTCGTGCGTTGGTGGTACATTACCGCCGTTCATACCGCTCATGCTAGTCATGCTCGCCTGATCTCTTTTCCGGCAAATCCGGTTAGGCGTTGGGCTCTTCCGGGTTTACCGTTCGAGACTTTACACTAGACAAACTTCACAGCGCAAACTTGCGCGTGGACAGGCCGAGAAGAGAACAGTCAGCTGGGGAATAATATGGAAGGGATATTATTCACTGATGACCCTCTTCAACGATCAGTGCACGCACACAACCACGTCTACTGGCGACTGGTCTGCGTTGTGAGGAACTGCCTGGTGAAACGACTACCGCGGTCCACCCGAAAGAGCCACAAGGGGGGATGTCTTGCTGAAAAAGAAGAATATTACTTGGTGGAGTCATCAATCAATACTTGCCGGAATCAATCGATAAGCAGCAAACAGACAAAACTATCTGCGAATCGGTACAAGATCAGGACCAAGACTACGACAGGAAAAAAATAAATTTGAAATTTTCGGACATCATCTCCGGAGTTACCGGCAAGTTTCCTTACTGTAAATCTAGAGGTTCTAAAAATCACAAATCGAGCAAGTAAACGGGTTAAAGGTGGAAATGATCTATATATGACGATAACCCATAGATAATAAATCTTTATTGGTCGATGGATAAGGCAAAGAAAAATGAGGCAAAAACGTGAATTTTGTAAAGACCAAAAGGAACCCTAAGATGTCAGTGCAGTAAGGACACCAACATACTAACAAGGGACCTTGTAGATAGATATTAAATAGTACGCAGTAAGAAGTAAGCGAACAACAAATATACTTCCACCAATATAAATTCACCTTATGATGATATTGGGAAATTTTTCAGAGCACAACATTTCACAATCGAACGAAAACTCTCATGATAGAATGACAAAAGTCAGCGCAAATGAATGTTCTGCTTGGTATCAGCGACGCCACAGTTCTTATATACCACTCAACGCCGAAATATAGAACGAGAAGCAGAGAACCACGACCGCGATGGGAATCATCGGCGTTAGGAAAATATAACACACAGCTGAGAGAAGTCAAGAAAGAGGAGAAAATCAATAACTGCTCTGCTGACGGTTCGACGATATATAACGCCAACGCCAATAACCAAACAGACAGATCAAACGATATGTTTAGGCTTATCGCGATAAAAAAGGGAATGCAATAAAGCATGTCATATGAAAAGAGACGCTATCACGGGACATTGGATTTAATTCAAAAAGAATTCTTCGAAATATATACAAATTGACAAGTGAATTTTGAACACATCACATGCTGAATATTTAGCACAGTACACATTCACAAATAGCGGAGGACTTGCAAGATAAGAAAATAATGCCTGGATGCCTCTAAGCCAAACACTTCGAAGCTAACATGAAATTGCAGTATTCAACTAGCAAAAGGAACCACGTATTACAAACGATAACAGAAATTTCGAAATAATTTGAATATTTCGTTTAGCTAGCCGCGTACGCATTGCTAACGTCAAACAGAGGCCACCCACATAAAGCGAAAGACGACGGCTGTGACTGCTAATCGATCGCTGACGAAAGATGCAGAGACGCAGAGAGGAGAATCGCCGAGCAAACAGAGACAGCATTGCTGCATGAGAGGAGAGAGACGGAAGGAAGATTACAGATAGTACACAGGCCTCAGAGGGCACAGGGTTTACGACATCGCGTGTGGCGAGACAAAAGTGTCACCAGGGAGAACGGAGAACATAGAAGTAGGGGGCGTGGTTCACTGAGCGACAAATACAACGCCGTATGGAGTTGCCGTAGGCAGATTATGTTTGTAGTCCAGGGGCACAAACTAATAACGCATACAAATATGCGCCACAAAACCAGAAGATTATCACAACGCGGCTTACAAAAACGGTAGTGAGTGATACATTAAAACACATCCAAAAATACATAAACTCGATGAAACACTCAACTTTCATATAACACCACCAACAATTTTATACTTTTATTCGTGAAGAAATAACAGTCAATTTCACCGACAACAAAACTCAAATACATCTTACATCAATTCAGTCTTCATTTACCTTTTGAACCTTCAGTAACAAATATCAACAACATATAAATTAGCAAAGAACTTAATTTCAATTTCAAAACATAATTTCAAGTGCAAATGCAATTCACATGATCCAATAAATAAGCGTCAAACGAAAAAGTAAATAGAAATAGCGAATAGCGCTAACAATGGAAGTCGAAGAATGGGTGGCCGTGGCCTCATAACTGAAATTAAATAAATATGCTAAACTGCTAAACATACCGGGGATAGAATAGTTAGCGATTGAATCAGCCTTCTAGGAAAGCACTCAGCAATGAGCACAGATAATCACAATGAAAAACGGGACACTTTTCATTCAGCACTAAACTTACTCTACGTATCTTCAATTTTCATACATAATAGAACCAAATTCAACAAACATTATATTAGTAGTAATTAGTAAGGCAATAAAGATTACGTTAACATGGTTAGTCAAATTTAGCAGATACACAACCAAACAGAATAGTTACCAAATGGATAAATTCGACTACTCAACTGTGCACGAAAATACGACTGAAATTTGCATCCAAAAATCCAAACTTCAAATAACATCCAAACTCAAACTTCACAAAAAATCAACATGTGTGTGTAGGTGTACTGTGTGCTTGAAATGATACTATAATAACGTTTCCTCGGCTGATAAAGTAGACTACACGGCATGACTACATATAGACCTAATATTACATTATGTAAAAATAAAGCAGTAGTACGTCCAAAATTAAAATCTCTTTCCAAACTTGGCTTTCCACTTCTGTTTCCGCATCATCTTTCTCTTAGCTTCAGCTGAGACCTTTCCTCTAACAAAGGCCTTCTTTCGAAGGTTGATCCGCACGAAATTCTCTCCATTTGCTTTGGCAGCGGCTCGCTTAGCGTTGTATCTGAAAGAGTGAAATCATTGAAAGAACTAATGTTTACTTCTTTATCAAAAGTTTTACTCAACCGCCCTTATTCATCAATATCACTAATCGTTTTACCCAATTCACCCTTATTCAGTTAATCCAGTATCAATATCACCAATCATAATGTTTCAGGAAATTTACCTAAATTCAATTCGGTGATGCAGTACTGCTTATTTATTGATGTATGCATAAACACAATTATACTCTTACTCTCAAAACGCGATTCAGTAAACAACTCATTCAAGAATCACTTCACTTCAAACGCTATATATTTGCTTTCGTTAAATTTCATAGGCGTTGGAAATGAACACTCGAATCGTGGAGCCTTATCAGCGTTGAACCCGGGTCATTACCGTCTTTAAGCTAAAGCAATCACTTATTTTTTCCCCTCCCTATCTATCTCTAGCCTTCTACCGTACTGGATATCCGAAGTCGTAATTCCATTTCCCATTTTCCATTTCCCATTACAAAATAACTATATTCTAGAAATTTCGAAACAATGAAATGACTGAATTGAATTCCACTGAATAATATATACCCAAACTTTCCTAAAATTGCAAAATATATGGTAATATTGTAAATATCGGTCAACTATAAATAAAGAGAAACGTTGCCAAACCTACATGTTATCTTCAAACGTCTACAGTTAAAAATTGAGATGCACTACACACTCAACCTTAACCCTTTCTTTCACTCAGCTGTGAGCTGACACTCTATTCCTTAGCAGCGCAGTCGGCTGTTAACCCTTTAGCATTACTGATTACTGCACTACAAAGCCTTGTGCAAAACATGAATTCGGATTCGGGAGATTATTTCCCCTAAGTTGTCTTTTCCCCTTTTCCATAAAAGATAAGCTGCGACACACGGACAGAATATGGTACTTATGATAAGAAAGAAAGAAAAGCACTCCACGAACATTCTAATAAAAGAGGAAACAAATTGGGAAGATGTAAGTGAATAAGTTCAACAAACTAACATGAATATACCATATGTAATACGGTAACCCCGTTTCGACAATTGTTGAAAAAAAGCGCTAAATCAAGACATTATTAAAAACACGGAATGTATAAACAAAAAACAAACTTGAATAGCTTCTTCACTGGCTTAGGAGCTTCTTGGACAACAGATTCGGGCAGTTCCTGAGTTTCGTCCTGAAGAAATTGATAATTTAATAAAATCATATCTCGATGTTTCAATAAAGTTTTATATAAACAAAAACAAGCTGCGTGCGCTGCGTCGTGAATTTCAAGGGGTGAACACGCACATAAACACACACGACACGAGCCCTTTTTGTTTAATACACAATAAACACTACTGACATGACACAGCTGAACATATAGTTAGCCGTAATAATACACAGAAATTCATGACAAAGAAAAGAGCATGTTTTTTTTTCTCAATTCATATGGACTAAATTGCTGAACACGCAGTCACGTCGGGATAACGCAATTCTTGGTGTGTATGAATAAAAATAACACGAGAACTGTCAATTCTCAAAACCTGTAAAATAAAGCTTTAAGAGGCTCAATATAAGGCGCATCCACAAAAAGAAACCACAAACCACAAGGCAAATCACGACGCTCAGCTCAACCTGCTCAACAAAAGATGCTAAAGAAACAAGAAATCAGGAAGTAAGTAATTATATTATACAAAATAATAAATAAAACTCACGCCAAATGATTCCGCTTCCTTTTGCACTGGAAACTTTTCCGTTGATTTCAGTAACAGGTACTCGCAGTTGGGAATAATCAACTTTCTGAAATGCAAAGGATAAACCCCCAATCACAGCCAAGCTTTGGCTCACAGCGCTATTTATGTATTTCTTAAATAAAACAAAAGTGTGCTTCAAATAAATGACATGATGAAGAGACAAAAGAAAGCAGCACAATGAACTAGTTGGTTACGGTACGATAGTTGGTTAGAAGTCGCATTACTGCACTACAAGCTACTGCAGTCGCACTTCGTGATCACCACTAAACTAAATGATAAAACTAATTTTGTTTTATATTACTAACCCCCCTAAGCAAAACACGTCCCATTGAAGCTCTTGATACTTTCCCCATTTCAGGTAATCGAAGGGCCATGCACAAAATGACAATGTTTCACACATACAATATGGTAAGTGTCAAAATTCCCAAAACGTTACAGAGACATCGCACTAAAGCGACTAACTTATAACCTAAGTTTTAAAAAAAAATTACCTATTCGAAGCGACGGCCTTTCTTGGAGAACGAATCGGCGTTCGCGGACTGTTCCTCATCACGCCAGGTAACGAAACCTTTTCAGGGGTGAAAAGCGCCTTGCGGGGAGACATTCGGCGCATCTAGACTTGACATAATAATTCACAGACAACATCTATAACAGACTAGAGACGAGAACAAACTAGCTATGACTGGTGATTAACCGGTGGTCGACATCCAGCAGAATTATACGAGACGCGTAAAACAACACGCGTCACAAATAAATTTTAGATACGCTCAAAACACAAGCAGCGAAGACTTATTATAAACAGAGTCAAGAAAAAACCGAGGAGTAATGTAAACTTGACTTTGATTAGAATATATCAACCCCATACTCATTCGCTTAAAAGGAGTTTCAGTTAACAATGAGTAAACTATTTTATTTCTGAAATTATGCCCTTGACAAACACTTTTCTAAGAAATAGAAAAGCATGCAAACCTGCAGTGATTTCATGGGAGAGAGAAAGTTCAATGGAGATTTTGTTGGCGTAAAGGTGTTGTGAGACTTTCCGGTGTCCTAAACGAGGTTTCATAAGCATAACCACTCAAGAACTAATTCAATTAACAGAGTCACGGAAAGACTATAGCTAAGGATAAGGACCTAGGGACAGATCGACAAATTTGCACATGGAAGAGTAATATCCTACAATAATAACAATAATAATAATAATAATAATAATAATAATAATAATAGGGTAGCATCCGTGCTTACTTCAAAAAATTAAAATATGCTTTATGTTTTCAATTCTACTTCTACAACTACATACACAAAAAGCGCAAACAGATAAATTCCTGATTCCTGGCTCTATAGGCAATAGATTACAAGGGAAAGATTGAAGCATACGTTCAACTGAATAAAAGAAGAAACATACCCCATTTATTGAAGAAGAAGCAACATTCATCGTAGAATTTGTTTCGGCCCTTGCATTTAACGACTTCAACGGAGATCTTCGGTTAATTTTATCGGACGGACCGGCCTAAAAATAGCATAATTATAGAATAGGGTACGGAAATAAATTTACCATATAACAGTCTACTGCACGGGCCCATACGCATATTTCTCTGCTCCTGGAAGAACATAGAACAGACGACAGAAAAAACGCCGTTCGAGTCACAATTCACTATGGAGTATATTACAATAACGAAAAAGAAAATAGTGCATTTGAGTGAACGAACAAGTCACAAATATTTTTAATCGATATGAGTGGAAATCGTTTAAAGTACTGAATTTGGATTGTGAAAAACCCAGAGCAGAGTCAGAATGATGGTATTCACAGAGGACAATTTCATGTTTAAAGCGAAATACCGGCCGGTTTTTGAAACGCATTGCTTACACCTGATTTCTTATACAGCGTATGCAAATGAGGAAAAATTAGAATGAAAACTAGACCCAAATTAGACCCCACGCCACGTTGCATAAATGCGTAGGAATGCAAGTACTTGAGATGCGTTTCAAAAACCGACCCGTATTTCGCTTTAAAGCAATATGTTTTGCAGGATTTGGTGAATTAAATAAAGAATAAAGTTGACCAACTTTCATTGCGGTTAGAGATCCATCGTCGGAAGCTTCAGAAGCAGGCGGAGGACGAGAAAACAACATTCGTTTTGGTCGGTTTCGACTCGGGCTTTGCACTGAAGAAATTGGATGAGCAGAAGAACTAGTTGGAGCATCCTAAACAGAGGTTCTCTGTAGAGATTGAAAACAATTTATTGCGTTTCAGCAATAATTCGAAGTCGGAACTCAAAGCTGATTAGGCTCTTGAATTATAAATTTACTGCTGAATCAACGTTTTGAAAGTCATAAATGAAACGGCCAACTTGAAATTCAACACAAACGAGGATCTAAGCAAGTTCAATACTCCCAGAAGGAAGAAAACGTATTACATGTGGGACTTCAGGGCGTTTAAATTCGAACTCGAAATACCTCGAGCGCAATATGCGCGCCATGAGTACATATACATACAAAAAGGCGAACCTGTGCATCAACATGACTTCTATTTCTCTTGGCCATCGGGCTCAATCCGTGTTCGATCGTTTCAGGACGCTTCAGACGAACTGCGTGGCGTTTCCGTGACGCTTTGACTGGTTCTGCCGGTTCGCTACCAAGCAACTCCTCTGAAATAGTACACACTTACAATTGCTGTATAGAGGGCTTCACACCATAGACAAAACTGAACAAACTGACAAATTCTGTGTTTTCCAAAATTCACAAAAACTTACCACGAACTTGAGGAGGCGCAAACTGGAAATCCATCTTCGTTGGCGTCTTGCCGTGGATCATTTTGAAAGCCGACTTCCATTTTGTAGACATTACAGGGTGACACAATATAAACTTTCGTAAGACAAAGTTTTGTTTATGTTTGCTCGAAAATAAAAATTTGAAATGAAGTTTTTGAATTGTAGTATTTCCCGCCGAATGGTCGTCGTAGAGAGCACACATAATTGAGAGTGTGCGGACGGCCAATATAACCTTCTACGGTAATTGTCGCGCGATACAACACAAACAAATTATCGTCCTTGTTCGGATATTCATTGTGTATCAGTGTGACACGTCTCGACCAATAGTCGACCATTGTGGAACAGTCAAAATGTCGTCAAGGAGAATACATAATGCAAGAAAATTTAGGTTCCGATAGAGTTAGGACATAAGTTTTTATTAATTTTGTATAAATTTTTACGTAGGCTGTATCTGTAAGACTATCTCTGAATAAAGAAATATATGCAGTATTTGGAGATACATAAGTACATACTAACTCTCAAAACCTTATAAAGACCTTTCTTTGTTATCTTTCAACAATAAGATCTAACTCACAATCAGAGTGTAAGACAATTGAGTATGAATTATTTATTAGTAAAGGGAGCCACGTGTAATCTATGTATTCAGTTTCGATCATGCTAGTAACAGTAACAACGTAATAGAACAGTGATATGAGTTCAATAAACAAAATGAAAATATTTGCAAGTTACAACAAACAAAGACAAATAATAGCTAATAGCAAAATAAGTCTCTGATTCACCATAAGAGAAAATATTCGATATATCAAAAATAAATTTAGGATATGGCAAGATGAAATTACTTACTATTGTAAAACTCTTTTTCGTTGGTCGCAGGCAGCATACATGTATGTATGTATACACAACATAGGGCCGGATGGGGTTAAAGCGTAATACCGGCCGGTTTTTGAAACGCATCGTGGACTCTTACGTATTTATGTAAACTTACTCGAATTTAGCTCGATTTTTTATTATAATTTATGTTTATTTGCATAAGCTGCATAAGAATGCTGGAGTACTCAACGTGTTTCAAAACCCGGTCGGTATTTCGCTTTAATTAGAATAGTCACAATTAGTAAAATTCTCAGTTAATCATTTGATGTGCTAAATGTAAATACTAGGAATTGAATGGGCAGGTATGTTAGCAAAGGTAGCGGTACGAAATACTCACCGCCGTACATAAGAAAATTGCAACAGAGCGGCGGAAAAAAATTATAGCCATAGCGCATATAACACACTGCCATAGCACATATAACGCACTCACGCAGGGGTTTATGAAATTCACTTTCAGATTCAAAACTCAACTAATTCAACAGTACAGGTCTGTAAGATCAAAGCAACAGTGTGTAAACTCATGTAGATCGTGAGGAACAAATAAAGTAAGTCACTTTATAAATATAATATGCTTATTTATAAACAATGCTCGATTTCCTGTGTCGTTTAATAATACTTCTCTTCACTGGTTCGATCCCCGCTTCGTCACGACCAAAGAACGAAATCAACTGGGGGTGCAATCTGAATGCAAGAACAATATATTAAATGAATTCGAAACACTGATGGTTCGCGGCAAAACATTAGCTGACATTTTGCACATCGTGCAGTCTTCGCCAGCCTGTCGCTAGGGGTTCGCGAGTGGCCGTGCACCTCGCCGAGTTTTCGCCAGCCTGTCGCCAGAGCCTCGCGAGTGCACTGATCACCCGTTTGTCAACAACTGGCCAAGTTTGGGCCTAGAAGCCGCACATCCTTTTCTCTGGTTATGCATCAATTTTCGCACTTTTACTTGTAGATCGATTTGTAGATCTGTTGGAAATCGCTTGCTAGGATATAGTTTGAGTTTGATGCGCGATGAAGCAGTGAAAAAAGACAATATTCAAAACTATACACCATTAAAACAAACCTGAAGTGAAGAGCAGCATCGGCAGGTTGTTCGAGGATTTCTGGAAACGAAATTGATGAGAAAACAATGATGTATTAAATGCCTTCACACTGATACATATAATGATATAATACTCGACCCATTTCCTTCGAAAGTCATTAATTAACAACATAATAGCGCTGGGCCGCTTGTGCGCAAGAAGAGCGCCACAGGTGGACAAGTGTTCCACATGGTCGCGAACTCTTGGCACAACTGGCAATCCATTCCGTCTTTTGTGGCCGCCCACCAACATTACTCACACTTACTTGCTCGGCCGTAGGTTCCACTTGAAAAATACAACTACACAGTAAGTTGGGAGAGCATCTGCCGGGTTCAATCAATAAATTAAGAAAAGTTCGTACCTCCGTCCAAGTTCCAAACACCCGCCTTCTCATTCACACGCATGTCCGGTTTGTACGACCATCGTTCCACACGATAACAACTGAGCGAATTGTCAAGGCCGAAGAGCTAAATTCGATATTACTGTACATTTACTTCGATAAAGTTTTCGGATCAGCTCCAAGTTTGAATTGGTGCAGTTGCGCCACCAGCACGTAAAACAGTACATGTCCCATAGTAAGTCCTCACGCATGACATCATGTAATACAGTGCGTGTCATAAGTTTCCGGGCACCCCAAAATTTAGCCCTAATTTGCGAAAAAAGCACTTTTTGAGAAAATCAACCATGCTACCAAATCGGGGATGGCCAAAAACCTAGTGACAAAAAATTTCAGTATATCAATTATACCATAATGTAGGACATACAAATACAAGATACTGCTACAGCTACAGTAGGCTTTTCATGAAACAAAAAAAAAAACTGCCCCACCCCCTTTCCTCCGTACATGGCCACTTTGCGCATGAAACTCATATTGTGACAGCGGGAGATTTTGGGAACTAGTGCCAAGTCGAGGGTACCGTCACCTGCAAAGTACAAACGACAATAAGAATGCGAACTACAAAGTACAAGCTATGATTTACAAGAACTATGCAACCGTACTGAAAATTAGATCACGAAAATTTCAACTTACCGATTCCTGTAAATGGTGCCAATCCATAGGGTGTGAATGGTGTAATGGTCGGAATGACACAACAAATCACGTGGGTAAAGTCTCCCTGCCAGTGGAATTGGTACGGACCGTTGGTTTCACGACTGGAAAAGATGAAGCAATGCGAAACAATAGTTTAAAGCGAAACACCGGCCAGTTTTTGAAACGCATCTCAAGTACTTGCATTCCAATGCATTTATGCAACGCGGGGTCTAAATGGGGTCTAGATTTCATTCTAATTTTTGCTCATTTGCATATGCTGCATAAGAAAGCAGGTGTAAGCAATGCGGTTCGAAAACCGGCCGGTATTTCGCTTTAATACAGTAAAACACTTTTGTAAACCTATAGCTTACGGGATCTAGAGAAGAGGCCCCAAGTCGTATGAGGTTTATGGGGTTTCAATCAATGTATGACAAAAATTGCCGAATTTTGGAACTACACGAGAATATTTACAAACAATTTTGGCGGCAAACCATGGTCATAGTCATAATTATATAGTTATCAATATGATAATAAACTCAGCTGATAATGCTAAAAAAATCATTTCTTAGTAGAAAAAGGTGCCCTAAAATCCTAGGCAAATGACAGGGTTATATTTTAGGTCTTCACTTACCCCTCACAAATGGTACAGTCTCCAACACAGGCTGGCAATTTCTCTGACGGGTCTTGGGTTTCCTTTGGTGCTAGGGTGAATTGCACCGTACCACGGTACAATGGGTGTCGGATTGTGGTTCGAAGTGCTAAAAAAAATAGTAGATTGGGTATGAAATTAAAAGCGAACTAAAAGAAATAACTAGTAAATAAATGGTGACCTAAGAATTTTGTGCAGAAGTACCCGGTATTTCCTAGGTAACCCGTGACCCCTAATTCATATACGGGATTTTTAACATGGTAAGCTTATTTGTTGCTAAAGCAGGAAAGTCAACCATGGGTAGTTAGAGTTTGCAGTTGGCTGTAAGTGTAAGTTGGTTATCAGTAGTGGCCCACAGATCACAGATCTCATATCGGCAATTATGATGTTATGAATTTATGAAGCTACAAATAATATCGTAAATAGTTAATATGCTTTATATCGATTTTTTCCGACAGAATACTATAGGAGTAGTCAGTAGACCGCGGAAAGATAAAATTCAAGCGAAATACTAGCCGCTTTTTGCAACGTATCGTGGGCAAATGCATGCAAATTTGATCGTATTCAGCTCGATGTTTTATTCTAATTTATGTTCATTTGCATAAGCTGCATAAGAATGCTGGTGTACTCGACGTGTTTCAAAAACCGGCCATTATTTCGCTTTAAAGAACTAAGGGCGTGTGTGACCAACCTGACCACTGGTACCGTACCGGTCCCAACCATCTGTACTTCTCCGAATCGTACAGTACATCGCCAAGCCAACCGTAAGAAATTGCGTTGGCCGAAATTCGGATCAGTTTGTTGTTCTCGTGTACTGTACATACGTCTACGTTGCATTCGGAGCCTGAACTTGAAATAAACATAGAAACTTCAAGGTCGTGCTCCTTTATTCAAGAGTGGTTCAATACAGTGTGTAAATCTTATGACTTGATCGCAAAACTGACTTGATCAATATAAAAGTAGAGTTTGATGTTCACACCACCGATCGCAAGACTACAAAAGACGAAGACAAATCGATTTTGATGACGCTGAGTACAAATTACAAACTACAAACTACACCCACCAATAGCAATATGCACGGCGGCCGTCGCCCAATCATCCGTCTCGTGTACCGTACTCACAATGGAATTCGCACTTCCCGCGCCAATGATTCCAAATCGAAAGTGCGGAGTGGTCAGGCGGGGCGCGTCCGGATTGTCCATACTCTTTCCTGAAGCACTACTTACGTCGAAATAGGGAACAAATAATAAATAAACATTTTTCTTGATCAAGAAGCGATGTGACAGGAGAATCCGCGCTTGAATTAGGTGCGCACCAAAAGTTCCGCGACCGGTGATATATGTGCACACAACGAAAGTTCGTGCATCGAAGGGTTTTTGTCGTTTAACTGCAGAGCTGCACTAACTCCAGTAATTGCCTTTCTTCGCTAGGATAATTGAAATTGGCGAGTGCAGGTGTTCTGCAACTGTCGCGCGGCATAGCGGTGAATTTTCTGCACTTTTCTGGCACGTTTCGGCGCACGTATTAGCATGCGTCAACGTCATGGACAAGGCAATATTTAAGACAATCCCACTTGTCCTCTTCAAATAAAAGGTTGATGTTCTAAAGTTATTTCCGAGTTTCAAATTTCAACTCGCCTACCTGCTTCTCCCTGCGTTCGCTGCACAGCTGCAGACATGATCTCATTGAAAAGACCGTCTCCGCCCACGGAAACTAGACCTTGCATGGCCTCCCATCTGAAAATGACTTTCTAAGATACTTCAAATGAAATTAAACTATTTAAAGTGATAGGACATGTGGTATGTGAGCACACACGATAACAGCATTCCAATGCAAACCATGTTCCATTATGTGCCCTATGGGAGATAGCCACCCCGGGATACTTTGAAAACGCTTTCTCGAAGGAATATGGCTTATTGAACACCGCAACATAAACGCCTCCCAGTGAGAATCTTCTCAAAATCTTTTTGTGTCACGAAATGTCACGTATTTTTCTAATGATAAATTGATTAATCAGACTTTTGAAATGTAAAAGATTTACAAATATTTATATTTATTTATAAAAAAATACAGACCTGTCCTGCGGCATTTCCAACACATAATCATGTGCATGATTGGCCCTTTCTGTCATCACTACCGTGTAATCGATCTCGGCCATTTTGAAGAACGGTTCAACCTTAATTTTTTTATTTATTAATTCTTTTTTAATAAATATTTTAATTAATTGTATTAAATAATTTTTACATATTCCCATTTAATATTTTTTATTAATTAAATTTGCACAAAACAGAGTCTACGCGTGGAAAACTGCAGTACAGTACAAGCTAACATGAGCTTCTGTGGTATTTCAACTTCAACGTTTCTAATTATGTGTTGCCGGCCGTACAAATATTTGAATTGACTACTGTAAAGCATTTTCATTTGTATAATTATCAAAGAGTAATAACACAAAATCCAAAAGACGTTTTTTTCCAAAGAAGACACAAACACAGCATTTAATGGATAAAAATATACGAAGGGACCAAAAAGTCAAAAGGGGTCAAGATTTATTAATTTTCTTCAAAACCAAACCTGTGTCTCAAAGATATACTTTGCTTTTCCTTTTCCTCCGAATGGATTTACAAATATTGTGAGGTTATTTGGACGCTGGCGGATATCTGAAATAGAATATATATTTAAAGTGGTGTGACACGTGGGTTTGATATTTTTGCTTGCCAACCGGCACGTCCACCACTATTGTATGCAAATTTCTACGCTTCTATCAGGCGCGGAATGGAACGCAACCTTACTTTTTTTGTTTGTATAAGTTTGTTAGATGAGTTGAAAGCGCCTGTTTTTAGATCATGTAATAGTTTTAAAAGTGCTATATGGGAAACGACTCTTTTTTTTGTCTATATTTCGTTTTTTTTTTAAATCTATGATGCTTCACCTCGCTTGATAACGACGTATAAAGTAATTTTTACTAATTATGAAAAGGGATTTAAAAATACAAATAAAAAATGCGAAAAGGTCAAAAAGTCCTTACGTTTGAGTGTGGCCGAAATAATTCCCTGCCAATAATTTCTTTCCGTCGGTGTCGCGAAGCGAACGGGTAACTCCTGAATAAATGTTACGCTCTTGACTATAAGTATAAGTACGTAATGCAGAATTGCAATTGTCAGTTCATTTTTGATTGGCGCGGCAAGCGTGCCAGAAGTGTGGCACTGTTATGAAGTGCTAACGCTACACCCCGCGCTGGCATTGCTAACGCTTCAGTTATGGTGCATTTGCTCACAGTTATGGTACAAGTACTACGCTACAGCTATGGTACAATTGCTCACAGTTATGGTACAAGTGTTAACGCTACACCCGCGATGGTACAGCTAACGCTTCAGTTATGGTACAAGTACCAATGCTACACTATTCGTATGCTAGACGACCTCGCGAAACTTTCGTTATGTTTACTTTAGATCATCATTAGAAGAAAAAAAATAGATTAATTTTTAACCTATTTACCTTCAACCGCCATTTCTTCTTGTCTTTTCTGTACACGAAATAGAAGAAGAGAGTGTTGATTGATATCGGTTCATTCCCACTCACGGGCACGGGGATACCTGGAATAAAGGTAATTAGGTAAGCCCATAAGGTAAGACAAAATCCTTATCTGGACCCCCCTTAGAGCCCTTACCAGCGCCCAAGGGCCCTTATTCAGAGAACTAGTAGATACTCGGTTCTAGAAGTACTTCAATATTAGTTAGAATTGCCTGCCAGCACGAACAGTAAACTGACACATACACTTTAATAAACTTTCTCAAGCATCGCCTCCAATTTAAGGACAACAGTAACTTTCTTACTACTGCTCTAAAGTATTTTCAAATAACAAGATTAACCTTTCTTTATTCTAATCGCGGCATTCCGCACACACAACAACTCGTCGATGCGGTACGTGATCGTATGCTTGCGGGTCGTGCTAAAAATTAATCAATAAGTTGATAATTATATAGTTATTTTTTGCAACATTCATATTTCAACACACACAAACCATTACAGTGACATTATTTGACACAAACCATTATAGTAAAGTTATGATTAGGCAAGATTATTTAGTGCATTTTGGCCTTTGGTCCTTGGCCAAAGGCTTTTCAACCCTTGGCCAAAGGCTTTTCAACCCTTGGCCTTTGGCCTACGGCCCGGCTGGGCCTTTGATTAAAATTAGGTTTGTTACATTTTGGACGCGCAGGCCATTATAAATTCCAACAATTGCAATTACTAGATGCTAAATGAAACTTTCATGTATGGTTGATAGTTGAACGGGTACACTACATAGAGTGGATACTCAAACCGTAATGCTTACAAAGTACAGTACACTGAGAACGAAAAAGAGTAATAATAACAAGATGCAAGCGCAAATATAAATTCAGTTAGCAAACGCACACAACAATACAGGCAACAAAAAGTAAGAAAGTAAGCGGACCAAATAAACCCGTTAGCGAAGGTAAAGCCAAGTCAAGGCAAAAACAATGAACCGAAAAATAGAAAATAAGAAAATTAATTAATGGGGAGGGGGTTATTTATTGCTAATATAGCAGTTAGGCCTTTGAAGATATTTTTGGAAACTCTTAGTATGTATCGAAAAATATATTATTTATTAACAGAAAATAGTTTACATTTAAAACTTAAAAACAAGGTAAATAAGTACGTTCGTCATTCGGTTAATAAAAAAGTAAAGTGAGTTATACAAGAGGTATGACACGTGGTTTGCCAGGATTGCAATGTATTAGATGCAAATTTTCCAGCGCACACACTGGAACAAACTTTCACAAAATGAGCAGCGCCTGCGTTCAAAACCACGTGCCATACCGCTTTAAAGGGATGTTTAGTTTTCATTTTATTCTTAAATACCCACTTATTAGGGTCCGGGAGCCAGGGGCTCAGAAGACCGCGGGTCATTCTTGCTAAAAGAAAAGGAATATAAGACAGGGTGGCGCAGTGGTACGTGCCGATAATATGGCTATGAGGAAATCATCGAAGGTTCGACTCTCACTCAAGTCGTCTAGTGTGGTCTTACAAAAGGAGCTAAGGAAGGGGGAGAGTGTGCCATTGTAGGCTTACCGCTTACATTTTGATCTACACCCCAATACCCGCAGAAACTAACTACGTATGCATTAGCAGATCTAAAAAGCCGCTAACTTTGGTTGTACGTTTTGGTTGTATGTCTAATAGAAAGTGTCTACCTTCTGTGACGTTCTTATATATGAAAATTTCAGATATGAATGTTTCCAGTATAGACTGATTGCAACTATATTTCGAAATTATACAGCTCTTAATTTTGAACTTACTATGAGAAAAGAATGCACATGTTTGTTTTGGTTCTGTTTTGTCCAAAAAATAAAAACAATACAACTTTCAATTGCTTTTCAAATCTGAATTTAAAGGGAACGTGTGCGTGAAACGCGAAGCTGAGGGAAATACAAGCACACACTGCACGACACTAGGGAGGGGAGACACGGCCAGGATCAAATCAATTATTAAATCAATCAATAAATCGATAAATCTCACTTATTTTTCGCACCTAGACAATATCCGCGACCCCTGCAATGTATTATTGACCAAGTCACTGCTTACGTAATAAACAGATTATTTTAATTAATAATAAAAATAATTATTAATAATCATTCATAACAAATCCCCGTTGAGTGATAGAACCAAAAGACATATAATGCACCCCATGCGATTAGTTTACTAAAATACTAATAAACATCTACTAATATACAATGTGTTCTATTTTTAGTTTCTAATTAAGACTATAGCATATGCATAGTACTAAAGTGATATGGCACGTGGCTTTGAAACGATGCTGATTAACTGCGCTCACATTTGTCAGATGCAAATTCTATACTTGGCTATGCTGCGAAACACATGATAAAACAAAAGCTTAATGCAATACATGGTAATTAGTTATCATGGATGCGTTTCAAAAACCACGTGTCATATCCCTTTAAAATATAATAATTAATAATTTATTGTTTGACTCACTCGAGAAGCATGAACTGGAACACGTTGAGGTATCGATTGAAAACCACCCGATGGTTTATGCCGTGAGGGGAAGTTACGTCGGCCACGAGAAGCCCGCCATCACCGGGGACCTGGAAGTTTTATTTATTTATTTATTTATTTATTCTTTAAATGTAAGATTTTTTTATTAGGTTTAGTATTACTTTACTTTATAGTTTTATATTTATATTGTACGTAACTCGTGGGTCTGAAATAATTCGGATACCATCATGGGTCATGGGCATGGGTACACATAATATGTATAAGAGATCTCAAAAAATACCGCGCAACGAAAAGTGGATTGCTTTTTTTACCAGAAAAATTAGTGGGAAGACACCTAAATATCGTATACTATTGGACTTACGCAGATGCTTCTATACTTCGGTTTGTCAATATTTACTTTGCCCAACTACACAAAATAAATGAGATCATGAATACGTGATTAAAATTAAAATAGTAAGTAAAAAAATATAAATAATTAAAAAATTAATAAACTCACGTGACTCCTTTGCGAAGGCAGTAATGAGAAAGGATCGGTCATTGGAAAGCCCTGCTTTGTTTCGGCTAAAAAGTTGTAATTTCAGGTTAATTAAAGAGGTATGACACGTGGTTTGAGAAAATGGTAATGGATACATGCATTTCCAGTTACTATATGCAGTATGCTAATTCCGGTGCCCATCTGGGCACTTCCGGTATATTTTGGAATAAAATGTGCACACTGTAAATGAAACTTATGGAAAGCACAGAATGTTTCAAACCCATGTGTCATACCGCTTTAGTATGTGGCGTTTTCAAAGGTACAAATAATAACAGATATATACAAACTCAAAAAGTGTGCATCTAAAAATAACTCATGAACTAGTACTAGTTAGAGAATAATTATTAAGAACATCAAAGGTTGCTAACAATAACCAAATTTCCAAAAAAAAAACTGAACAATAACTTACGAACAGTTGCTCTGATATCTTCATGCTTTTTGTCGACTTTGGCGTCCGTTTCCACCATAACTGAAAAAAGAAGAAGTGTGAAAAAATATTAAAAGTACAAAGTATAATAAATGAAACATTAGAAAATAAAATCCAAACGGTAGAAAGCAATGTACATACAGTGCTGTCCAAAAATATACGAACACCCCCAAATTCTACGATGTCATGTGGATAGAATAGGATAGGACAGGATTTCTGGGGTGTATATGTTCTAGTTCTATACATCCATTATGATACTGCACCGTTACGGCGTGCATGTGGCGCGAACAAAATTGCAATAGGGCAGAGCCGAAATTACCGCTTGGAGTTATTTTCATTACAAGACATTTATTTTTAAATAAACCAAATGTTTATATAAACTATGTAAATAGAGTGAAAAAAAAATGAATGATGCACAACTCGTAGGCGGGACCGCGGTTGAGTGCGGTTGCTGCGTTGTGGAAATCATCAATAGTTTTGCGTTTCGTGTTTTTGGAAGTTGGAAATATACAGAACTTGTTTGTGGAATCACTCTCTCACAATATGTACTCAGGAGAGAGAGAGAGAGAGCGAGAGAGAGAAAAGAGAGAGAGAAAAGAGAGATAGACATAGGGAGACGTGAGATCGAGGGAGGAGGGTGAGTAAGACAGAGAAAAGGGAGACATAGAGAGAAAGAAAAACTAGAGTTAGCAATCAAAATTCAATGGCACGCATTCCTGCGAGTAACCTTGTCTACTTCAAAAAGAATCAAAAATGAAATTGAGAAATGTAGTCGTCGAAAAAATTTCCGGTGCGGATTTTTTCCACTACAGAAACCTAAATCATAAACGCGAACTGAGTTGAAACTAAGTTCAAATAGAGGGCACTGGAATGTGATAACTATAGAAAGCAGGTTCAAAAAGTTTTGTTTACGAATAGGTATAATGAAACTTGTTTATGATATCAATTTGATAAGGTAGAGTTCAATAATTTGAATCAATGTGGTCTAATCGTCTAGTAGAGTGAAGTACACTGAGCTTACACAAAATATGCCGCAAAGCGGACTATTGCGTGAAAATTGGCGTGCAAGCAGCAAACTTTGGCGTGCATACCGCGTTCTTTTCGCGAACAACCGGCGGACATCAGCGGTACATCTTGCACGCAAAATTAAACTAAATATAACATTTATAGAGATGAAATATTAAAACAGAAGTATGACTCGAGCTTTTTGTTCTAGACTTTTTTGATAATTTTTTTTTGATCTTCCGTTTTTGTTTCTTGATGATAAGAGAAAGAGAACCCTAGAGTGGAGGAACGATTGCAAACTGTTGGAAAACAAATCAGCAATAATCAATGAAAAGCTAGAATGTAATAAAAATAAAAATAATAAAATACAAACATATGAAAGTGTCAACACAAGAATTATATGGATAGGTTTTAGAAATAGTGCTTCAAAATGTAAAAGTAGAATGTGAATTGTAAATATAAAATACACATGGGCATTCGAGCATTGTGAAAATGACACGTATTTTCTTGTATTTTCACCTACACAGGAAAAACGGAATAATTGCCGAACCACAGAACGGCAAGTCGCCAAATGATTTTCACCGAAAAACAATTATCTAGTGACTGGTTAGTGACCATTTGATGACCAGTTTATGACGGTTTTCAATGAAAGTTGTTCATGACAACGTCACCAAGTGGTCATCAAATGGGTAGGCCCACGAAAATCCCTTACTGAACCAAATCGTTCCTCCGTTTCCAATGTAAGATAAAGTAATGGCTGAATTCTGTTCTTTTTTTCACATTGAATTTTAGGATGGGATGGGCATAGTATAAAATCCAATCTTATGCATCCTTTTCTTTCACATAATATTATGCGTAATGTGTAAAGCTACTGGTTTTATGTGCTTTGAATTTACATTTAGAACGATTTCTTGAAAAATAATCAGGCACCCACAATTAACGTTTGTGTAACAGAATTTAAATTTGGAAAGTATTCTTTCTCATTGATGCGCGCCACATACATTGTTCTACATAGGTGCGTCGTAACGCACGGACAAACAAACCAACAAACTAATGAGCGAATTTGCATATTATGACGGGAATTTTTTTCCATTGATTAAAAACTAGGAATATTCCAAACTAGAAAAATAAGAGTGGTTGTTTTGTTAGATATTTTGCACAGAAAGGGCTCTTTTCACTTGCTCACACATGGGCGGCAGACGAGAGATAGGACTTCACTGCGTCTTGCGGAAGAGAGACCAGACGGACACAGATGAAAAAGGAAGCGAGAGATGCGGATACGGCGTTGTCTTTCGAAGAGGAGAAAAGAAGACTGCACAACAATATTTTCGGCAGAGAAAAATAAATAGTGCTTTAGAAAGAGAGGCAGAAAAGATGACGCACTACTTAGAATTAGCCTGGTAAACAAGAAATTCCTGGTCAAAAAGAGAAGCCGCGATAGATACACAGGACATCGTCGGAAAAGAGAGATAGGCGAGAGAGAGAGAGAGAGAGAGAGAGAGAAGGGGAAGAGAGAGAGAGAGTGAGCTAAGAAAGATAGAATAGAGAAGGGCAGAAAACAGAAAGAAAACAGAAAATATGAATCATCTTTCGAAAATTTGGAAAACCTAGAAAAAGTGCCCCTCGAAACAATGGCTCATTTTGAATAAATTATTGGTTAATCAGGTAGAATAATCGTTTGAAAAGCATGGTAACGAAAATACATTGCTTAGTTTATTACTCAAAAATCATGGGAAACGCAAAATACATTGAAAAATAAATGACGAAAATTGTTGAAAGAATTTTCCACAACATCTGTGATTCATCAGAAAATAGGAAAATAGTGATTTTCATTTGTACTGCATGCTAGGAAATAGCGAACTAACAAAACAACGTGAATTTTCTGCTAATTTTGGGCCCAGTTGTGCTAGACGCTCGCGACTGGAAATGTGGCTTACTTCCGGCGCACTTCTGGCCCACATGACATTTGTTGGCTTCATGCTTTGCCCGTAGGAACTAGGTTCTATACAATTTTTTGTGGTGTGAGCGGTTTGGTCGGTGAATTTAACAAATGCGTTTGTACCGGTTGTAGATCGTACATTCTTGAGGGGGTAATTTTGTTAGTAATGTTTTAAAGGGTCACACCCATTTCAAGTAACACCTATTTTATATGACTCTATCTGATTCTCCGTATCAAATATGGTAGGATGCATTTTTTTCCAAACTTCACGCGCTACATTCACACAATTAACAGCAATTTATCATGGCCAGTTATACACAACAAACAATCGCAATTGTCACGCCCCTTCGCGCTGATTGCCCAATATGCTATAGTGGGCGTGGCAATTGCGTTATTGGCCAATCAGCGTGAATGGGCGTGACAACTATGATTGATTGTTGTGTATGACTGGCCATGGTAAATTGCTGAAAACAGCGTGAGTATTGCGACTGAAAATTGGAAAAAAATTCAGCCTACTATGTTTGAAACGGAGAATCCGATGGAGTCATCAAAAAAGGGGTTACCTGAAATGGGCCTGACCCTTTAAATGTATTATAAATAAATAGAAATATAAAGACGTAAAAGAACCCGATTGACGGTGACCTCATCCCTGTAAAGGAATAGCTATCGGTGGCAGATCTGGCGCACGAGTCTCTGATTCTAATCTCAGTATCTCACGGACGTGTTAATGTCCTTTCGCAATGAAATCCTGCACCATCGCCGCGCACAACAGTGGCGCCACAGCGGGGCGGAATAGCCTTATGGAGGGAGAAGGAGAGCACTGGAGCACGGAAGTGCAATTGCGGTTGGCGCACCTCCGGTGATCCTTTTTTGGGAAAGCGCATCTGTTGCGCGAAAGGTGCGCCACTTTGAATGGTGCACCTCCGCGCGCCCTAGAGGGGTGCCCGCTACACATTTGGGTTAGGAATTCAGCTGCTTAACACGTTCCTTATCCCCTGGCGATATACTAGGTTTGGCCCACAGTTTCATCAGCCAGACAATTAACCATATAGAGTGCAATTAGGCCGAAATTTTTTTCTCACTATGAAT
Organism: Pelodera strongyloides; assembly: GCA_036852015.1. Lineage (NCBI taxonomy): Eukaryota > Metazoa > Nematoda > Chromadorea > Rhabditida > Rhabditidae > Pelodera > Pelodera strongyloides. The sequence goes on along the minus strand of JAANDG010000648.1, from coordinate 39,400 downwards.
CCAACACCTACTTCACTTCCACCTACAGTCAGTCCATGAAGTTCACTTCGTAGGAACACTTTTTTTTATGTTTGATGCAACAAACAGAATCTGTCTAATATTTTACATACGCACTGTGTTTTACGAACTACTGAACAATATTTCAGTATGGAAAACGGGAACGTCGTCATCCAGTTTGCCACACTGTTTCCTCCTGGAAAACACTGTGTTTCATTTAAACTGAACTGTGTTTCAATTTAAACTGAACTGTGTTTCAGTTTAGTTTATATTTTACTTGCTTGGAACAAGAACTTTTTGTGAAAGTTTCGTTCTCAACATAAAAAAGTTTCGTTCTCTACCTATTACTGTCAGTTGTGTAGTGTTTATTGTGTGCTTAAACAATAAGTGTAAGGCTCAATAACATTATTTTACAGCGAAATACAGGCCGGTTTTTGAAACGCATAGTTGCTGCGCCGACAGTAACTCGCTTCTAGTGGCGTTTAAAAAACTGGCCGGTATTTCGCTTTAAACGCGCCAAGGTGTTTTACGTAATGCTAGAACATAACTATTGTCAACTTATTTCGCCACTCTTTTCATGAACCACGCTTCTCTCACCGTAACCGTATGCAAGTACGTCTATCTGATATGTTATCACTCGCTATGTATGTCGCTATGATCACGTTTGCTATGTAGTATTATCATCATCATATCCTCTTTATTAGTGTCTCGTTTGATTGTGTTGGCGTAACCTACACGTAGTTAGACTATGTTTAGTTCTCTTATAGTTGCAAGTGTGAGAAGCGAATTCGAAACATCGATATGTTGCGCATTTCGTGTCGAATCCTAAGTCTTATACTGTTAGAGAATCGTACGATACCTTTAGTCAGGATAAATTATCCTAATGTAAAAAAAAAGAAAAGAAATAATAGTAAAGTTGTAATGTCTGAAATTACACACTTAAACCGAGAAGCTGTTACCGAGACTAAAATTTTTCACTCTTACCCGAAAAATACCTCGAATTGTTGCATACGAAGTAGAAAAAAACATTCACTCCTTTCAACTAGTTTGTCGGCCGATACTTATCTATACATTCCCATGCATTCATTCTCAAGTCAGCGAAGTAAACGAAAATGAAACAACTTGTCCTACTGGTGAACAAAAGATACTATCAGTCAATCATTTATTAAGTTAGTCCTTATATAATATGCCAGCAGTTCGAAGAGCCCTACGGGCTCTTCTCCGACTGGAGGAATCGGACTTCGGCCGGTTGTTTCCCTATTTAAAGGATCGCAGTCACTAAAAATTCGTCTTTTTTATTCGCTTTTCATTAAATATTCAAATATGTGAAGAAAACTACGATTCCAGCACCAAAGTACAGCAAAACGAACTCAGGGAGAGAAATCACTGCGTATGAGTTTTACTAGTGTACCGTAGTTTATAATTGCCCGTATAGAGTTTCATAATAAATTCCCTGCAGTGATAAACCACGCGCCAGGTGTAACACTGCAGGCTGTTCACTCTCCAAGTACCCCTGGCAATTGCATATATGCACCGGCGACGATCATTTACCAAAACCCATTTTCATTGATTTCTCTCCCTGAGTTCGCTTTTATGTGGCTTTTTACTGACTGCATATTGTTTTATAAATCTTCTTGCATCTAATAAAAATCGAATACAAAAGTTGAATTTGAAGTGACTGCCTTCCTTTAAGAAAATATATTTTTGAAAATGTGCCTCTTACTCCACTTCCTTTCCCTCTCAACAATCACACGTCGGCAGAGTATTGTGGAAACGTATAATATGATTCTGAACTCCCGTCTCGACTAATTGTACCATGCAAATTTCCTATTGAAAGTGCCCTTGCCCTTATCTAGAGCAGAGATTTACTCGCATAGCTCAACAGGTAGAGTGCTCGACTGTGAAGCAAGGTCATTACCACCACTATCCGCAACTGCTGATCACTCTACTCAGCAATTTAATCTAGCTTTCCCCTTGTTTTCTGATGCGGTGACTACAGTACCCAATTATCATAAATGTAATTTTGAAGTCCTATCAAATGATTTACGTAATACCGAATGGCATACTTTATTCAGCAACTACATATGCGTATCCGAATTATACGATCGTTCCTCCTCGCTATTGCAATCTCTATTGTCTAAACATGTCCCTTTGAAGAAATGTCAAACTCCATTTGAATCATATCCGCCTCACATTAAAAATCTTCTGTTGCAAAGAGATCGTATATTTCAAATTATTTCTACAGATCCGTCGAATTCCGTTCTTTATGATAAAATCTCTTGTGATCTTCAATTTCATCTTCGTAAATACAATGCAAACAAGGAAAAACGTCTATATTCAAGTTTACATAAACGAAGTTTTTATCGTTATCTTGGATATAAAATTAAGTCTAAGACAATAATCAGTACGTTGCACGATTCTCTAGGTACTAACAATAAGCACCATAGTCCTTTAGCAAAGGCTAATTTGTTGGCTAGTTACTTTCATTCAGTTTACAAAAATACACCTAAAGATGATTTACCTATCTTTCCTATCCAGTACACTTCTCATCTATCTTTTTCGAACGTGAAACTGTTTATAAGACTCTAATCTCACTAAAAGAAAAAACATCCCTTACTTATGATCGTATCCCCCAAATCGTTTTAAAGAAAATGGCTTCTGAACTTTGTTTTCCTGTAAGGTTCATCTTAAATGCTAGCATGTATTTTCATACTGTTCCCCATCAATGGAAACGATCAATTGTCGTTCCTATACCCAAAGTTCCTTTATCAAAATATCCAAGCAATTTTCGGCCTATTTCTATCTCCTCTCCTATGTCTAAAGTTATGGAAAAGATCGTTTATAAGCAACTTGTAGATTGGGTTGACCGTTTCAATATTATCCCCCGTGAACAATTTGGCTTCATCCGTAATAGCTCTGTAAATGATCAGCTTGTGGATGTTCAATTCGACTTCCTTGATTCTCTTTCTAAAGGATTCTGTGTAGACATTGTTTACTTTGATATTGCTAAGGCATTTGATAGTGTTAATCATAAACAACTTCTTTATCGTTTATCTCGATTTGGTATATCAGGGCAATTGTATATCTGGCTGGAGTCTTTCCTTACTTCTCGTTCGTTCCAAGTAAAAATTGATAGTGCACTATCTGACGTTTTTGACTCCACTAGTGGAGTTCCACAAGGATCTATTCTAGGGCCTCTATTATTCCTTATTTATATGTGTGAAGTGCCCTCATTATTATCTATTCATTCCTCAATTCAAGTTCGAATGTTTGCTGACGACATTAAAATGTACTCTATCCACAAAACTGATGATCCCGATATCATTCTTAACCTTCAAAAAGCAATTGATCTGTTCCTTAAATGGTGTAAAGACTGGGATCTTAATATTGATCCTTCTAAATGTTTCTGTCTTTATCTTGGAAAAGTTAATAAACGTTCTCCGTACTTTATTTCCTCCCAAGCTATAACACCTATTGACAAAATTCGCGATCTTGTGTCATTTTTTGATGAAAAACTCAATTTTATCCCGCATATTGACTCAATTGTGTCCCGTGCTACATCTAAAGTATTTCTTCTTTTTCGTTCCTTATCTGTTAGATCGCCTGACGTTTATATTACCGTTTTCAACACATATATCTTACCAATAATTGTTCAGATGCACGCTCCATGAAGTTGGAATAGTGACAGAATTTGTCCTGCTAGAGGAGGAACGTGTCAAATATGTAATGATGGAAGTATTGGAGATTGTATGGCCCGTATGGTAGTTTATAAAATAACTTGTAACCTATGCGGAGAGTCTTATATTGGGCAAACCAGCCAACCGCTGAGAGAGCGGATAGCGCAGCACAAGGCAAAAGGTAAGCTTCTGGATGCTCACCACAAGGAAGCTCACCCTTCTGTTCCGTTCTCAATCTCTACCGCTATTCTGTACCGAGAGTGCAATTTCCGTAGACTCCTGATAAGTGAGGCAGTGTCAATCCAAACGGAAAGACCAGTACTCAACAGGAAATACGAGCTGTGCACCAGTTCTGGTACCAAGAAAATCTCTCTCAATCCCATCACCCTATCACTACCAAGTCTATCCTCTCGTCCCTCTGTCACTCACACTCTCTCTCATCCTTACTCTGCCAGTCACTCTGCCTCTCACTCTAACTCTATCACTCAAAGTTAACATACCACTCGGTTATTGATGAATGTCGCTTGATTTACTCATTCATATTTTTATCCATATCGTTCCCGTTGTAAGTTATGTACTGTCTTTTCCTTGTCCTAATACATGTGAATTCGTTTTCTGGCCTATGTGTGTAGTCGTTTTACGTTGATAGTGTATTTGTGCTGTGTATTGTATTGTGTTTTTGTAGGTAATTTTTCCCTGAAGATGGTGTAAAACCGAAACGTCGGAAATAAATGTGCTAAAGACACTTTGTTTTCTTTGGTTGGAATTAAAAGCTCACCACAACACTGAATATTTACCAATAATTGAATTCTCATCCTCCGTTTGGAGTCCATATTTGAAGAAATTAATAAAATTGAAAATATCCAAAGATTGTTCTCTAGAATGCTTTTCTACCGTTGCTGTTATCCTCGTGATTCTCTACCCGTCGATCATACTATTCCTTCATATTGTTCGCTTTTGAAGCTTTACAATTTATCACCGCTTATTGCTCGTCGTGCTGTTATCGATTTGTGCTGTCTTTATAAAATAATCCGTGGTACTTCTAGACTACGACCTAGCAAATATGTAAGGTGGAGACTGACTTTCGGTCGCCGAAACCGCTTTCAGCTGGCAACACACTTCACTCGCAGCTCTTTACTGAGCAATTCGTTCTTTCATAGAACGGTGCGATGGTATCACTTGCTCCCGGACGACGTTATCACTGCACCCTCCGGTGCCTCATTTAAGTCACGACTGGAAAAGCTAAACCTTGTCGAACTACTTCACTTGCACCTCCGTTGATTGTCATGTTGCTTTGCCCTGTGATTTTGCCTTATTCCCCTTTTTAATTTGTTTGTCTGATTTTTATGGATTGCAACGGGCATACCTACTCACTCTGAAATGCCTATGCCTAAACCCGTTATGTAGCAATTTGGATCGCACAGTCACTTCACTCTCACACGTGTCACAGTTATAAATGCAAGTATTGCGCCCAGGTCGTTCGGTGAATTTAGCCACTGACGTAACCCTGGGTCTGTGCACGCTTATGTGTGTTAGTGTCCGATAGTGTCCAGCTACTGGGTTTGTAGTGCTCGGCTAATACACGCTCTTGTTATAAGTCCCAAAAAATCCTACTTTTGTGTCCTTATCTCCTTTCAATAGTCTCATTTGTTTTCAAACATTTTACTCTGTGTTGGCTTTTGTGCGCATCTCTCTGATGTAATAAATTATTATTAAGAGTTAGGTGTGCTCACGGTGGGTTCGAATCCCGCCGGAGGGAAAGTTTTTTTGTATGTTCCATTTCTGCGAGCAGATCTTTATGAATGAGCATTGTTGCGTGCACACGCGGCTTCAAACAAAACGTAAACTCTTCTCCTTTATATAATAAGATTATCCACTTAAAGGGTCAAGCACACCGAAATAAACCTATATTTATTATTTGTTCATAATTCATAAAAAGAGTATTTATTAAAATATATACAGACTAAATATTATTCAGTTTTACCACGGGGAAGTTTTTTCCGGTGAGCTTTCCTTACGGAAGGGACCGTAGTCTCATCTTTGTTTAAAGGTGTATGCATTTTTTGTTCATCTTGGTTTGCCTCGTTGTCTGCACTCTCATGTGCATATGTGTCTTCTTAGGCTGGTGCCCTTTTATTCAGCATACTCTCTCGTGTTTCGTCGCAGGACTAATATAAGCAAACAACTACGGTACTATGGGGAGGTTTTAACTGCCTTAAAAATGTTTTAACTTCTTTCACCCAAGGCTTGTCTACGGTACCTTACGTACCTTACGTAAGGAAAGCTCACCGGAAAAACTTCCCCGTGGTAAAACTGAATAATATTTAGTCTGTATATATTTTAATAAATACTCTTTTTATGAATTATGAACAAATAATAAATATAGGTTTATATCGGTGGGCCTGTCCCTTTAAGACTTAAGACTTCCAAAAAAATTACGAAATCGGCTCTATGTGGGAAATTAGCAATGCACATTCACATAAATACATTTTAGCATTTATGGTTAAAAATCATCAAGCAGTATGAAAACATAAAGAAAAACGCATTTTAGCATTTATGGTTAAAAATCCTCAAGCAGTATGAAAACATAAAGAAAAACACATTTTAGCATTTATGGTTAAAAATCCTCAAGCAGTATGAAAACATAAAGAAAAACACATTTTAGCATTTATGGTTAAAAATCCTCAAGCAGTATGAAAAGATAAAGAAAAACACATTTTAGCATTTATGGTTAAAAATCCTCAAGCAGTATGAAAAGATAAAGAAAAACACATTTTAGCATTTATGGTTAAAAATCCTCAAGCAGTATGAAAAGATAAAGAAAAACACATTTTAGCATTTATGGTTAAAAATCCTCAAGCAGTATGAAAACGTAAAGAAAAACGCATTTTAGCATTTATGGTTAAAAATCCTCAAGCAGTATGAAAAGATAAAGAAAAACACATTTTAGCATTTATGGTTAAAAATCCTCAAGCAGTATGAAAAGATAAAGAAAAACACATTTTAGCATTTATGGTTAAAAATCCTCAAGCAGTATGAAAACGTAAAGAAAAACGCATTTTAGCATTTATGGTTAAAAATCCTCAAGCAGTATGAAAAGATAAAGAAAAACACATTTTAGCATTTATGGTTAAAAATCCTCAAGCAGTATGAAAAGATAAAGAAAAACACATTTTAGCATTTTTGGTTAAAAATCCTCAAGCAGTATGAAAAGATAAAGAAAAACACATTTTAGCATTTATGGTTAAAAATCCTCAAGCAGTATGAAAAGATAAAGAAAAACACATTTTAGCATTTATGGTTAAAAATCCTCAAGCAGTATGAAAACGTAAAGAAAAAAAAAAAACGCATTTTAGCATTTATGGTTAAAAATCCTCAAGCAGTATGAAAACGTAAAGAAAAACGCATTTTAGCATTTATGGTTAAAAATCCTCAAGCAGTATGAAAAGATAAAGAAAAACACATTTTAGCATTTATGGTTAAAAATCCTCAAGCAGTATGAAAAGATAAAGAAAAACACATTTTAGCATTTATGGTTAAAAATCCTCAAGCAGTATGAAAACGTAAAGAAAAACGCATTTTAGCATTTATGGTTAAAAATCCTCAAGCAGTATGAAAACGTAAAGAAAAACGCATTTTAGCATTTATGGTTAAAAATCCTCAAGCAGTATGAAAAGATAAAGAAAAACACATTTTAGCATTTATGGTTAAAAATCCTCAAGCAGTATGAAAACGTAAAGAAAAACGCATTTTAGCATTTATGGTTAAAAATCCTCAAGCAGTATGAAAACGTAAAGAAAAACGCATTTTAGCATTTATGGTTAAAAATCCTCAAGCAGTATGAAAACGTAAAGAAAAACGCATTTTAGCATTTATGGTTAAAAATCCTCAAGCAGTATGAAAAGATAAAGAAAAACACATTTTAGCATTTATGGTTAAAAATCCTCAAGCAGTATGAAAAGATAAAGAAAAACACATTTTAGCATTTATGGTTAAAAATCCTCAAGCAGTATGAAAAGGTAAAGAAAAACGCATTTTAGCATTTATGGTTAAAAATCCTCAAGCAGTATGAAAACGTAAAGAAAAACGCATTTTAGCATTTATGGTTAAAAATCCTCAAGCAGTATGAAAACGTAAAGAAAAACGCATTTTAGCATTTATAGTTAAAAATCCTCAAGCAGTATGAAAAGATAAAGAAAAACAAGAAAAACACAATATCTAAGAAGCGACTAAAGCGTAGTATATTTGTATATTGCAGCAATTCACCTAATTTCGAAGACTTGGTTGCCATTCAAGTTCTTTCACGTCAAAGCGATATAACATCAGGCTTTTAAGCCCTGTTTTTCACAAAACACACATGCATTCACGTACATGGTGACAAACACATACATACGCGCGTTGATACTTAAGTAATTAGGAGGAATTGAAAGATTGAAATTAGGAACGTCAGTATCTTTCAACTTTTCAGCTCAATTTCAGCAATCGGTCATCTAACGAAAAATCAAATGGTATAATAGTGAAAGAATGTTATACAAAAGCGACTACTCGCAACATATTGAAACCGGCTTATTGCTTAGAACTTAAAATCCTCAATAGCCCAACGGAAAATCTCGCGGATGCGAGGCTCGGTGAAAACCTAAATGAGTAGCCTTAAATAAAATAGTATATGCATAGTACGTAAACTGAAGTGCGGACGGCGCCTTGAAGGACATTGGAAAGGTTATCTCATGCTTGCAATCCCATAATCTTAGTTTTGTACTTTAGTAACCAAGTGATCAGAGTACGCACATACATATATTTTAAGAAATTTTCTCCAGGAAACGGTAGGGGAAATACAGTCCATATGTCATTTTCTGCCTAATAATAAAATCATCTACCTTTTCCACAGGGATCTTGTATTTAGAGCACCAAGCGATAGTGATACGTGGGTCTATATAGTACTCCAGTGACTGCATCCAATGAGCATCCTTGAAGTTTTCCTGCAAAGGTATTTCAAAGGTAGATTTCGATAAGCGCGGTAAACAACGTTTTTCTCTTCCTTTTATTTTGAATTAAGTTCAAAAGGGTACGCACATTTTCGCAGGGTGAGGCGACAGAACACCAGTTTTTTTGTTCAATAGCTAACGTTAAATCTCCTTGATCTACTGACCGCCTTCTTTTAAAGCGCAAGTCGAATAAGTGTTATGACCTAATTGCACAATAAAAAGTGCCCAGCGTTGTTAACACGGTTCATCTCTGGACACCTACTTTTCTCAATAATTTCCACTTAGCACTACGGTATGAAATATGTTTTTCACAATCACCTCTCTGACATGCTGTAGTTTTCTTACAGAAAGAACAGTGATAATTTTATAAATTATATAAAGGAGAAAGTGCTTGAAGCCGGGTGATTTTATTTGTGAATACGACCACACCAAAGTATTCTACGTTTCAGACATTTCGTATAAGAAGGCAGCTCTTCGCATATTTCCAAAACTAATAAGCGTAATAGGATCTCTTAAAGGGACAGGCCCATCAGACTAAATATATATTTACGAAATGTTCATAATGTATATAAAGCATTTTTATTACAATATATACAAACCAACTTTCACCTACTCTCACCCTCGAGGATTTGTTTCGATGCGCTCATCGCTAGGTGAAATGTCGTTTGTATATATTGTAATAAAAATGCTTTATATACATTATGAACATTTCGTAAATGCATGTTTTAATTGATGGGCCCGTCCCTTTAACATAAACGTTGGAATATAAGCTTCTGGTGTTTCATATAAATATGCGCACGTCGAAGTATCGTTTACATAACATTTGATGTCGTCTCAGGCGGCGATAGCCGTCTGGTGTTGTATATATTGCATGATGCATACTCTGGCACCATTCCACTTTCCACAGTATAAAGAATTATCACAAACCTTCATCTTTCTGTAGCGCACGAGAAATGTGAGCTGCTTTCCCAAGCGGTCCACAGCGTTCTTGTTTCCTTCCAATTCCGCGTCATTCTTGATTACCTCGAGTTGTTTCTCCATGTTCAAAATCTATCATAAAGGTTTTTATGGAGATTAATCCCACACACCAGAGCAACATCATGGTACATAGTACATAGTATATGGATGTCACAGAACTTTTGTCATGCACGCCACGCCACGCAAACCGCAAACCTAAACCTTTGTAACGCACGGGATGCATCTGCAGTTACCTAAAGTTTCAAAGCGTTCTTTTAATAAAAAAAAAAATCAATATAAACCTCTTCAATTTTCTTCTTGTGTAATTGCTGCGTCGCTCGATGATTGAGTTGGAGCGCCACGTCCAGATTGGCAAGGCGATGTGCGTAGATAAGCATATTCTCTCGCATGGCGGCGTCGAACTGTTGACTGTCCGAACCCTTGGGCCATGCTAAAAATAAGGCACAAATAATTAAGTTCACCGTGGCTCCCACGTGTATTATGCACATTTTTAAAGGAATAAGGTCATTATGAATAGCCTGTGTTAGCTAGTGTGAAATACTTGCTTCCGTTCAAACAGCCTTTTCAGTATATGGAAGAAAAAGAAACCAGCTGTTCGCCTCTAACTTGATCCCAACTTGTACCTTCGGCAGAATATTGAGCCAATGCTTGTTCAAAGAGGTCAGATGCAACACAGGTACGGAAGACTTTAGGTGTGACTCTGACTCCTGGGAACAGCCCTTTCAGATAAGCAGTCACATCGTCCGCCTAGAATACAATCAGTACACCATTATCGAAGAAGTACCGCTCGCCCACTCCCAGATTCGTTGAATGAAGACCCGCCTATCATTACACTACTTGGGCACATGTGAGAAACTACTCACATTTATGTTGAATAGCCTATCTCCTGGGTCCTTCTTTTCTTCCTTGTTTGATCCCTCTGTACTGCATCTTTGAAGGATTTTAAAAACACGTGGATCGACGGGAACCTCAAAGTGTGGACGGTCATTAAAGGGTGAGGTCCACCTCAGAAAACAAAAAAGTTATTATTTTTATTAGATTACACGTGTCTGTATCTACCAGAATAACTAAAACAAATTTGACAGATAATTATTTCCAACGAAATATGAGCAAAAAATGGTCCAGCTTGAGTACCTCGGATTACGGTAGCCTGGTATCCTTTTTACATGTTGGTTGAGAAGAAAAAAAATTTTGAAAAATTTTCGAAAAAAATTACAAACAAAAAATATGTTCTAAAATAACTACAACGCAATACAAATGACGAAGACGGGATTAATTGTGCTTTGTTTAGCTTGGCAAAAAAAAATAAACGCATGGTTTTAAAAAAGTAACAAACGCACAGCCATAATCCCGCCCTTGCATTGTCCCCAAACAACGGTAGCGAGAGCGCGGTTTATCATGCACCACACCCCATCGACGCCTATCGTAATAATGGTACTGGAGGGCCATTTCTTGCTCCATATTTCGTCGGAAATAATTTTCTGCCAAATTTGGTTTAGTTATTCTGGTAGATACAGACACGGGAAAACTAATAAAACTAATAACTTTTTTTATTTTCTGAAGTGGACCTCACCCTTTAAAGCGAATATGTAAGCTGTCAAAATGCGCAAAACAAACGCGAAAATAGCGTTTCCATACCAGACTTGCATTTAAATAGGCACTGAGTAGGTCATTTCTAATATTCGTATTTGCTGCATGCGAATGTGCGGCTGTTTATTAGTATTTGTCACACATTTTGCATACACTTCTCTTGTGAAACTGGCGGGTTTTCACGGGGTTTTCACACACACATTCTATTAATACAGCTTAACTTCAAAAAGGACATGCATAGTCCCTTTAATAAAAGGAGGCGGAACATAAACTTTCATGGAATGGGAAGCAAGATCTGAAAACATTACTTTTTCTTTGGGAGTGGGGTTGTATGATTCTACCAAAAACCCAACAAGGACACAAAGTTAAAGTTTCAAACAAACTCACATCCCGTTTGTTCACCTCCGAACTCTTGCCCGGATAGTCGAATTCAACAACATTCCTGCAGATTGCCTTTTCTTTTTATTTTGTTTTGAATTGGGTTGGACGTAAGTTTAAAGCGAAATGCCAGCCCCTTTGGAAAATTTGCATATGATAAGCAAATCCTATGTATCCTATGCTAATTTTGTACGATACCCGTGGACGATCGTACAAAATTAGCATAGGATGCATAGGATTTGCTTATCATATGCAAATTTTCCAAAGGGGCTAGCATTTCGCTTTAACACAATAGTCAGGCTCGCTAACGTGATTGATTTTTCGAAGCGCCTAATGGACTCCGCTTTTTTCTGGGTTCGAATTGTCTTTGTGCAATACACTGAGAGCCGATGAGTTGCGCGCCGCACCATTTCGGGAAACAAAATGCGCGCCGCAAAGGAATGGGAAACAAAATGCGCGCGGAATAGAAATGGCGCGCAAAGTGTTTCCCGAAAAGGTGCGGAAACGGTGCGGAAATGGTGCGGCGCGCAACTTGCGCTCCGCACCATTTCCGCACCTTTTCGGCAACGTTTTTGAAAGCGCTCGGAGGATCTGCCGTAAGTGCAGTTGTTGTACTAATATTTTTCCGCAAGCACAGGTCTCACATGTGTTGTGTAGCCGAGTGGTCTAAGGCGCTGTTCAGAGAAAGTATCTAACAAGAGTGTAGGGTTCGAATCCAACACGCTGCTTTCTTTTTGCAGTTGCTACTTTTCCCGCACCGTTTCCGCACCGTTTCCGCACCTTTTCGGCAACGGTTTGGGGGTGTTTCCCGCAACAGTTTGGGGGTGTTTCCCGCACCAAAACGGCAACCAGAGTCGGTGGAAAAACTTTTGCGGCGCGCATCAAATTCTTTTGCGGGAAACACCCCCAAACTGTTGCCGCGCGCAACTCTTGAGTTTCGTTGTATGATATTCGAAAAAAGGTGCGCAATTTTATTTACGCCATTCCAATATGCTGAAATGTTCGGCCTATTTCTATTTTTACTCACTTGGCTTCTGCTTTCTCGGCGAACAATCTGATATGTTTAACTTGGAGAGTGCAGAGTTCCACATTATCTGTATCATCTTGTTCCCTACCCACTCGAAATCCTTCCTAAAGAAACACAATATTCAACAGCAAATATATCTAAAAGCAATGCATAATAATTTCCCTCTGGAAGTCAATGAAAAAGCATACATGGTCGAGCAGGTATAGTACGACGGCGATCTCTTGTTCGTTGAGGTTGGCGCTTCCAAAGTTCTTTTCATAAAACTGAAATTCTTACACTTAATGTCGATACAAAACAAGATGAAAGTTGAAACTTCACGAAATGAATTTAAAAAAAAATGAAGCAAAGTCTGAAGTTTTTTTAAGCTAATATATTAGTGCTTCCTTGAACTTACCTTTCGCAGAGAGGGTTTCATCCTCTTCAGTGCACGTGCGTTCTCGTACTTCTGCTCATTATCTTCTTGCTTAATCATTGCATATTAAATATTATGTCTTATCATTAGATATAGGAAAATGTGAATTGCGGAGACTTGAGAACGTGTGTGTTCTCTTGAAACTTACGGCATGTTTTCTCGTGGGGCACAAGTAAATGTAGTTGTGTGTACCCTGGAGTTCGTCCCAACAAGAACAAACAGCTTTCTTTTCAGGCTTATTTTCGTCTTTTATTTCGTTAGGTAGACTTCCACCACGCCTGTAATCATGAAATACAACTTCATGGAGCACATACATTAAAGGAGGAGGCTCACGAGAATAAAGTGCTCGAATGGTTTCCTTTTATCGAAAGATGATGGTATTAAGTTCCGAAAGACATGCTTTACAATGCAAAAGCTTTTAACTGGAAGGAGTAAATCAATATAAAACTATGAATTCTATCAAAATTTTGGATCGTAAAAAATAGTTGATTTCCATAGTGGGCATGTAAATTTTGTGCTGGCTTGCAAAATGACTTGTAAATTTGCATGTTTAGCTTTGAAGTCTACCTTGCATACGATAGGTTATTTTATTTGACTTCGAGTTCTTAGATTAATTAATTCCTCCAAACTAAAGCGCTGAACCTTATAATACTTGTTTTTTGGAAGATAAACCCATTATCCTTCGATAAAAGGAAACTATTTGAGCACTTCATTCTCGTGAGCCTCCTCCTTTAATCTCTGTAAACATGAGAAAACGCACAATAAATAAACTTACGTGGAGCAGTTAACAGTCACATCACTGGGCTTCACTCGAGGCTTGATACGGCCCAATTTATCTCCTCTCGTTAGGTAGATGCCTAAATTGACGACTCATTGACAGCTTGTCTTATTATACAAAGGAGAAGAGTTTACTTGGTCTTTTGTTTTTGTGAACGAAACGAAAATTAGAATATCTAAGAGGCTATAAAAGGAGAATCGGAGCCCAGTGTTGAGCAAGCGAAATCAAACCTTATTTTATGATTTTTCAAGATACGTTGCAATGAACTAACTGGCCGCGATATAAACATTGAAAGTCGCTCCAGGCGGCGATAGCCGTCTGGTTTTTTTAATAAACACTCGACTATGGAGATGCTAAAAATTATTGGCCCTTTCTGATACACAATTGTATGTACACATTTAGAACTCTTTATAATAACTAGGCTTTAGTACGATATATTATTGTCATATTCTACATTAGAATGCAGCTCCAAGCCATAAGTTTTTTTGCTCTTGTGTAGCGTACTGCGCGATTTGGCGTCACTTCTAGTTTGGTTATATTTATTTTCATGAGAATCCAGCTATCCAACTGTTTTAAAAAACGGGCTCGATTTACAAAAAAAAATAAACCTGGATGCTCCACACGGGGTTTAGCGAATTCCACCCTTTCACCGTCGACAATCGCAAATCCGAAAACTTTATCGAGCTCCTAGATGGATTGATTTCAAGCTCTAATGTGCACTCGAGGCCTAGCGCAAGTTTCGGGGAATCAGATGAATATGGTATTCAAACACTAATTTGGTTGTAAAAATGGAATAATACCTCTTTTTCATCAATATTTTCTTGCTCCTTCTTCTTAGGCTGTTCCTCGAGATAAGCAAAGATTTTCGCGAAGTCGCATTTTTCTATGTCTGTTATATGTTCGCGTTCCTTGTCAGTCATGCACTAAAATTTATTATTATTATTATTATTATTATTATTACTATTATTATTATTATTATTATTATTATTATTATTATTATTATTATTATTATTATTATATTATTATTATTATTATTATTATTATTACTATTACTATTACTATTACTATTACTATTACTATTACTATTACTATTACTATTACTATTACTATTACTATTACTATTACTATTACTATTACTATTACTATTACTATTACTATTACTACTATTACTATTAACTATTACTATTATTATTACTATTACTATTACTGCTACTATTATTATTACTATTACTATTACTATTACTATTAGTATTACTATTACTATTACTAGTATTATTACTATTACTATTACCATTATTATTATTTGTTAGGTATTACGGTATACCTAAGATTTATTTGTAGTTTGTTGCTTTGTTACTTATGTTGTTCACGTGTTACTCACTCACATCTGCTCACTGATCTTTTCGTCCTTAGTGATCAGTGGAGCACACTCTGTCTTGCCGTTGGCAAATTATCTAATTGCAACTACCCCCAAGTTATTAGTGTTTATATTATTGGTGTTTGATCTGCACGTAGCCATCCGTGTATAAGGGCTACGGCCTAAACACTCATCGCTTATCGTTACGCTCATTATATCGCCTCGCCCGTCTTCGTCCCTAATAAACCCGTTATTCGAAGATCGTCTCACTCTCTTGTCGCTCAGTTCTGTTGTATCACAGAAGTAATACCTTTGATACACAACATTATTATAACTACTTTTATTACTATTATTATTATTATTATTACTATTATTATTACTATCATAGCTTTCCACCTTCCTCCAATCTGCAAGAAAATTTCTCTTCAGTTTCGTTTTGTCCGACTCAACAAAGTTTTCCAGCTTCGCGTCCCTATAGAATGTTGCCACTTCTTCCGCGGCCTCGGATAGTTTCACAGTCTGAATAGGAAATTTACATTTACACTCTCGCAACTGATGCGGACTGGGTTGATTCGCTTCGAGCACATCCGACGCAAATAATCAAAGGTAGAAGCTTCAATGAGTCCCGAGTCCGTTTTAGAACGAAAGAATAATGGGAGTCGAGAATAAGCGTGTACCGTTGTAAATGCTGCACGTTACATTGCTTTCTTTGATTGTCTTTGTGCGTAATAAATTATTATTATGCACAATTCCATAGCACAAGTAACACAAGGGGGAATCCCTCATTTTGAAAAGGACATGCGTGCTCACTTTCAAAATTGAGTTACCTTTCCATCGTAGAGTAGAGTGACGTCGTTGGGAAGTGGTTTGAATTTTGGTGGGAAGATGGGGCCATTGGTTTGTAGAGTCTCCCTGTAGTGTTTCTTGAGTGGCGCTGGATTTGGAACTTTTCTGGGACTTCTCGGCGTAGCATTTTTGGCACCTCCAGTTTTAGCTGCCGAAGAGTTCTAAATAAATTAGTTTGGTTACGCAGCAATTTGCTTACACAGTTTGCATTTTTCAACAAACCCACGTATACAAAAAGTTTTCAATAATTTTTCTTAGATAAATCTCCCATATTACACAAACGCGGATGCGAGAACCGTCTTACATAATATGCAAAAACGGGGAAGATATTGATAGTAACGCTTTTTTATAATAGTAACGCGAAAGAAGATCCATAGCTAGAGGGTGGTTTCCGTTAAAAAGGGGGTAATTTTGGTTATGTGAAAAGAGGACAATAATTCATCGTGGAAAAGAGTCCTTGAATGGAAAGTTTGGGTTCCATCATGTCTTAAATCTACAAAATTTTTTGAATCGGATTCTATAAAAAGTGGACAATATTCTGCGTTTAAAATCAAACCAGGCCCTTTTAATACACAAACTGGCCATTTATTTTATGTCATTAGTTTTCAGATTTTTTTTGCCTCCTTTTAGGCAACTTATATTATTCTAAAAGCAGGTGCGATCCCAACACCTGGACCTGGTAATGAGAAGAAGTTAGCAAATTCCTGGCAAAAAAACTGGAATACTTATCGCATATAATAAATGGCCATTTTGTGTATTAAAAAGGCCTGGTTTGATTTTAAACGCAGAATATTGTCCACTTTTTATAGAATCCGATTCAAAATATTGTCCTCTTTTTGTAGATTTAAGACATGATGGAACCCAAACTTTCCATTCAAGGACTCTTTTCCACGATAAATTTACCAGCCTAATTCTGAATCAGAGCAGCCGGGGAAGGAAGGGGGCCACGGCGAATCGGGTCAAAGTAACCATGAGGTTTATGCACGACGTATTTCAAACTTTTTCTACTGTTGTTAAGCGTTTTAGACAGGAATCGGACTATCAGGGTAGACAGAAAAAAAGGGAATCGCGTCACATTACTGCCGGATAACTCGCGAACGGATGGAGTCGGTTATCGCGAAGATATGTGCCAAAGTAACAACCACCGAATTTATTCTCCGACACCCTCAGTAAATGTTATTTTAGTAGCAAACGGGATGCAGTATTGAGGAGAGCGAGTGGGAACACTGACGTAATCTCATAGGGAGGCAGCGCATGCTTCAACTGTTTTAAAGCTTTGCAACCTGAGACGGAAATAAGGCCCGGCAAAAAGCTCGAAACGTGCGAGGAGGAGCGGTCGAAGGCCCCGATGACCCCGACGACCCGAGCCCAGGGCCTTTGTCACGGACTCCGCAACGAAATCCGCCATACGTTTCAGGCATTTGGTTTGAAGTGAAATACCGGTTGGTCTTGGAAACGCATCGTGGTCAACTGAATTCTTACGTATTTATTCTAATTTACTCGAAATAAGCTCGATTTTTTATTCTAGTTTGTTCATTTGCAGAAGCTGCATAAGAATGTTGGTGTACTCGATGAGTTTCAAAAACCGGACGGTATTTCGCTTTAAAGGGATAGGTTCGCCTCGAATTGCACCTGTTTTATAATTTACCAGACGGCTACGCCGCTTAAGGCGTCTTCCACACTTAGACAGCGTCTGAAACGTAGATGAAAATTTTGTGAATGGAGACAGTCTGAAATATGTTCTTTTGCATAATGAGCTGCATAATGAGATTCGATTGAGCTCGGCACCCTTTTCATACTGCTCAACATTATATTCTAATTGAACTTCCGCAACGCACAGGGTGCTAGCGCACACTACAGTTTCTCATTTATATAATACGATATGATAGTACGACCTATGACGGTCAAAATGCGAAAATTGCAGTAAATTTCCTTTGCTCCCCGAGCCAGGATCAAGCTCAAAAGCTAAGCTACCTCGATTTATAAAACAACTGGAGTACCGCAGCCGTAGTCAAAAATTTCGAGAAAAGTAACATGTCCGGAATTTCAGAAATGTTACTTTTCTCGTTAGAAAATGTTACTTTTCTCGAAAAAATTTTCTCGTGGGCCTCTCCCTTTAAACGGTACACCAAACTGTGCTACAAGTGCGAAATAGCGTAACAGGGCTAGAGGTGCAGATAGTGTTGTGATAGACAGAGGGTGAATATAAGGTCCCTGTATCCTCTAGCGTCACCAGACCTATCACGCTATTTCGCACTTGTAACACAGTTTGGCGTACCGTTTGACTACGGCTGCGCTACGCCAGTTGTTTTATAAAGTCTGGGTAGCTTTGCTTTTGAGCTTGGTCCTGGCCCGAGGAGCAAACGAAATTTACTGCAATTTTCACATTTTGACCGTCTAGGTCACAGGACACACTATCAAAAGAAATCATAAAAAAAGGTGCAATTCGAGGTGAACCTATCCCTAAAACTACAAACTCCAACTCCACAACTACAAAAATTGGCCAGGTGAGTCTGATTGCATCAACTGTAGACAATACGTTTCAACGGTTTCTTATAAGTTTTGGCGTTAGCCGTCTGGTAAATAGATATGCAAGAAAAAGACAAGCTTACGTTTGCAAATCTCAAACTTACCGGCGGTCCAAGTCTCAGGGATCCAGTTTGCTCGATAAGCGATTGGACGCCATCATTCTTAAAAAGAATTTAGTAAAATAAAAAAACTGTTCTTAGTTCTAAGTGTGTATTTAACATTTTTCGTAAATTAAAGGATCTACCCCTTGGGAGGCTGATCCCTTCCATTTCGTAGGCGTATCTTCCGCCATAACCTGGTGTCTAAAAGTATGATTAAATGTATCACCAATTTGATTGTTAGGAAAAGCACAAAAGGTAGGGAAAATATTGTAAGAAAAAAAGAAGATATGAAGCAGTACAGATTGTGGAGCTGTCAGGTTCTCTGATGTCTTTTATAAGCTACAGGGCGGAGTCTGGACGAGCCGGGAACACTGTCGAAATCGATTCCTTATCAGAAAAAGACTAATGTTTTCCCCATATATCACTTTTAAATGCCAATAAAATATTTCTTGTGAAGACACATATAACGCCGCATGTTTGTTTGTTCATAGTATGGTTACGCACGAGAGGCTAAAGATCGAAAGGCTAACATGAAAAGTTAGCCCGAGAGGGAAGGATCCGAGTATCTTTTGCTGAGCAGTCTTGTGGTTACAATTACTCCAGCGAACATACTGATCTTTGTTAGTCCTTGGTAGAAAAACATTAGTTAAAAGTTATTACGAATAAAGCTTACAACCAGGCAGAAGATGCAAAAAAATGATCATGCTACATCCCATCTGAAACGCATCTCCCATTATCGTAATAAGTCTCAAACTTATGTAACGAGCCTCGATTTAGGAGGACTTGTTGTGCCCAAAGTTTTCGTAATGCTAGCACCTGACGGAGCTGTTTACAACAACTCTCAAGCACATAATCTCTCTCTCTCCAATCAGTGCGTTAATATTCAGACCAAATTTCCCTGATAAGAGGGCGTGATTCTACAATTTCTTCCAGACAGAAATCAATAAATGCAAAAAAAAATCCAAAAAAAGGATGTCAAATCAGTTAAAATGTCGACAGGTTTGCGTGGTGTTGTGCGACGGCCTGGCGAAATGCTGGCGAAGACTGGACGAGGAGAGACGTAGATCATTCTTCAGCACAACCCTCGAGTGTTACTCTGTAAGATCAGCAAGACAATTTTGACGTATTACGTTTGGTATGAACTTCTGGCTAACTCGAAATCTGACAAAAAGTGGACGAATACTTCTGGGTCATTTGTCAAGACGCGGGCAGAGAAGTTTCCACCGTGCACTTTGTTTCAACACTTTGTTGTTTGTTAGTTGCAGACGACACACACTGATGCAATCATAGAAAAGGCTGCCCTTCATTTGAGCGCTTATCTAATTGTGAGCTTATCTAATTGTGAGACACTGAAGCGAAATACCAGTGTTTTTGAAACACATCTCAAATATCTGCGTTCTTATGCAGTAATGCTAACAATAAGTGGGAAGTGGGGTCTAATTGAGGTCTACTTTGTATTCAAATTTATGCTCATTTGCATATGATGCATAAGACAGCAGAGGTACTCGATGCTTTTAAAAACCGGCCGATATTTCGCAGTAAGAGTGAGAGCTGAGAGCCATCAAGATTACCATAATGGCGAACATGCCTACGTTGACATAGGTAGGTTCAGCTTTATAAAAAAATATTTACAAAAGCTAGAGTCCGCTCGAAATAGAATGCAAATTCTTCTACAAATTCCTTCAATGTGGGATTACAGCCGTCTGCTCAAAAATTGCGAATTCTTGAAGTATACGACGTGAGCTAACACGGTCTTACGCTGAAAGGATCTTTTTTAAAACGCGCGCAAAGTCAGCAGAGAAAAAAACGAGGGAGCCAGACAGACAGAAAAGAAAGATGCAAGCGCACTGACGTATGTGAGAGCTGTGCGTGAGAACTGCCAGAAAAAATGCAGCTTTAATTTTGTTTTGAACTTCTGGCTAACCCGAAACCTATCCAATTACGAATACTCCTGGGTTATTCATAAAAAGGCGGGCAGAGAAGTTTCCACCCTGCACTTTTTTGTTTATTAGGGGTGACACGCAGCTGATGCAATGGTAGAAAATCAGGTCGCCCTTTAGTTGAGCTGTCATCTAATTGAAAGGGACATTAAAGGAGGAGGCTCACGAGATCTAAGTGTACTATTTCTTTCTTCTTATCGATAGATGGTGGTATTTGCTTCCAAGAAACATGCCTTATGAAGCAAAAGCTTTTAATTAGAAGGAATAAATCAAGGTAATTCTTAGAATTTTATCAAAATTCTTGACCATAGCCTTTGTAATTGTGTGTGTCCCGAGGGTAGCTGGCTCACTCAAAATAAGAAAATAAGGGTGCAACTATAGCTAGATACCCTCGGGACACATACAATAAGAACCAGATACCCTTGGGACACAAAGGCTACGGTCAAGAATTTTGATAAAATTCTAAGCATTCCATTGATTTATTCCTTCTAAATAAAAGCTTTTGCTTCATAACGTATGTTTCTTGGAAGCAAATACCATCATCTATCGATAAGAAGAAAGAAATCATACACTTAGATCTCGTGAGCCTCCTCCTTTAATAGTGAGAGTTGAGAGCCATCGAGATTACCATAATGGCGGATATGTTATATGTCGACGTCGACGTAGCTATGGACAGTTTTATAAAAAAAAAAATTTGCTAATGCTTGAAAGTTAAGCCCCTGTGAAAGACAACTGACATCAAGAAGTGAAATTTGCAGGAACTACAAACGAAATGCACCTATATCAGCTGAAACTTCATTGAGTTGGTGAAAAACACGGAGACTGTGTAGTGAGATCTGCATTCCTTTATACATTTACCTGAAAGTGCTGTTTTTTCATAATGAATTGTGTTTAGCTTGCGAAATATTTTTTGTTCATCAAAGGCACACATTTCAACAGCTAGGAAGTACACTTTTCTTATTTAGTTTCTACTTTAATTTTCTATTACTTCTATTATTTATTACTTTCTATTTTTTTTTTGTCTAACAATAAGATATGCGATAGATTCTTACAGGTTACATGTATAATCGGTCACCCTTGTCTGTGTGCACATCGCCCTTGATCGCATGTAAATCTATGTTCAGCAGCCGAATACCAATCTGATTACGTCACGCTTACCGTCCGTCTTACATGGTTAACGTTTCATAACCCATTATTTCACCTTTTTTTGGTTTAATCGGTGGTGACTGCGCTTCATTGCTTTATTTTCGACGATGTGGATTTTCATACAGTTCTTTGTGCTGATTCTGAATAAATTGGTATCCAAGTTTTATTAGCGATGGCTCACTGGCACTTCTATTGTGGGAATGCCAGTAATGGCTGAATTTAGTGTAAGATTTTAAAATTTCCCTCCTGCGCTACGCATTACAACTGTAAGGGGTTTTGCAATGTTATGTATATAGTATATGAAAACGATTTATTACATAAAAGTGGACTACCTTACACGACGTATTTGTATTTTTTTTGTAAGGCTAGATGGGATTTCACATCGGCATTTTATGTATTTATATCATGCAAAATTTCCGCGTGAGCGGCGAAAAAATTCGAGTGAGCCTACTCCCGCCGCCCAAATTTGACCTGTCACTCGCCTGTTTCTCGCGGCTTTCACTGCACACGAAAAAATGACGATGATACGGTGTAAAGTCGCGGCGCACCCTTTCGTCCGGTTCTGCGTCAATTCTATACTCGCATTCTTGTACAATACGTTATTTATTTTCAGCCCCCCGTAGAGTTGAGGTACCACCCCTCAAAGTAAGAAAAAGAACATCTCGGACATCCAGCAAAGCGAAGAATCCAGGAAACTGCCATACTTTAAAGAAGACACACAAGGGCCGCGTACAATATCGACGGGACTATTGAACCATCCTTCACTCAGTAGCACTCCGGCACTAGTGCATGTGTCAACTAAATAAGGATATACCTATCGCCGCGGACGCGTGAACAAAACACCGCCGCGACACTTTTCGCGCTCTGTCATAAATTTGTGCAGAACTAGGAAGGTATCACGCTGAAAATTATGCAGAACTAGGAAGGTATCAAGCTTTCCCTCACCGTGCTGGTCCGACCGAGGCCGTTAAAAGGAGGTTCAAACGAGGACGACAACCTCGGTCTCCTGGAGCCAATCGTCCTTGGCCTCGCGAAAGAGGACCTGAGGCCGGTTTCACAAAAATTTAACTCCGGGGTAGGGACCCTAACCCAGCCTCGCGAGAGAGAAACCCATTTCACAAAAATTTAACCCGGGATAACTCTATCCCGAGCAGGGGTAAAGTTAACCCGTGACCTCTCTTTCCAAGCCAAACTCGGGGCAGGGTTAACCCGAGTCCGGACTCGGGTTAACCCAGGCTAGCTCTAACAAAGAGTTTCGCTATCAATATTTGGTAACGAAATGCAATAAGAAAGGTCTTAGGAGTGTATTTAATGTATATTTATGTATTCTTTACATTTTTTTAAAAGAACTATAATTTGAACATACGAGAATTAAATATTTTCCATATTTTTTCGCATATTTTTTGCTTAATCGTCATAGACAAAAAAAAGGTATATAATAATAATACCCAAATATCCCAGTAGTTTACTCTCCTTTCTTATATAACAGATAAGTAGCAATTCAGAGTGCCGTAGCATGAAATCCATACACAGAGCCAAGATTACATAATAAACCCCACAGCATCATGTTTTTCTTATAAACAACTCAAAATTTGCTACAAACTAAAAAAAAAAATACGTGCTCGATAAGAAATCAAATAAGCTGTTATAAGTAAAACAAATTAAAATGCATAGTTTATCACCAAACTAAGTTTTTCACGCTTTATCAAGCTTTTTATTCAATTGCTGCATTACCTTACTCGCCTTACTGGCAAGCTTTTTATTCAATTGCTGCATAATATTCAGACTAGAAGAGACTTTAACCTTCAATTATGCCCTTCCTTACATATCACATGCAAATAATTCGAACACTTTGCTAAAATCGAGTATAACAAACATTTTGGCCGGCTTTGGCTGCGTACTCAGCACAACGTTGTATTTCAGGATGCGCTGCCAAAGGGATAGTGCCGGGTTAGCCGCCCTGCGGCGGCAAATCTTTGTGAAATGGGTGGAGGGTTAGCAGGTTAGCTACCCCACGGGGCAGCCACCCTGAGGATAAAGTTAACCTATCCTGACCGGAGTTAAATTTTTGTGAAACCGGCCTCTGGACAATGGTATGAAACAAACACCGTGCTGAACAAGTGCGTCCCGCGCTTTTGATAGGGCCAGCTCAGGAAGACAGTGGATAGCAAGCACGGGCACAAAAGCCGCAACACAAGGGTAAAAAGCGCAGTGATTAATCAATCGTGAGTTTTAAGCAAATTATCATATATGCATTTTGCCGTAAGATCCTATAATGCGCATAATGATAATATAACAATCTGTCAGTGATATCTCTTCTGATCTCAAATGTTATTTTCGGACATATTATACACCTGTATTTTTAAGGACAGTTTTGATGCACCGTCCAGGGACAGAACCTGTGAGTGTCAACCCTGGTTTATGACTGATCCGCGCAGAGTTGCAAATAAGCAAGAAAGTTACGCTCTTTCATGATGATTTTATTAAAGCGTACCGTGGCCGGTTTGTGTACACCAGCATTCTTTTGTAGCCTATGTAAATGATGATAAATTAGAATATAAATCGCGCTAAATTCGAGCAAACCATCTTAAATACTTCAGAAATCAGTTGTCCACGTTGCGTTTCAAAAACGGGCCGGTATTTCGCTTAAACTTATTGTTGGCGCATACGTGTAGCTAAAATTCTGAAGCGCTACTATTAAGTTTCCTGGAAGAACAATTTGTGCTACAGTTCACAACTCATAAACGGTGGTTGTCCTTGTGAGAGTAATACCAAGAAGAACAGAGAATATTGCAGTAGTACTTAGTGGTGGTGTGCTTCATAGTCATAGTTCATCATTATTTATCTAATAAAGCATAGTTCACAAATCAAATGAAATCTCCTAATTGTGAGATCATAATTTCAACATTTTCAGTGCGCTTCCATCCGGAAACCGAACGCGCGACGACAAACACTTCGATAAAAGGTCTGGGTTAAGACGTTCCACATAGGTTCTACATAGGTGCCGTATAGACAACATATAGGTACCGGATAAACAACTCCAGCCTTTTGGTCGAAGCACCGTCTCATTTTAAAACAGGGTGTTGTTGCATTCGACTTGTTTTGTTTGGTTAGTTTATTCTTTTATTTAATACATCGCAGTGTAGTTTTCGTAAACGCACTAGGTGTAGCGCTTGAAATGATTGGATAGTATGCTAAATTTAAAAAATATGAACTTTGCTGAGATATAACGACCCGTTTTGAACAAGTTTTCGAAACAAATAATTTTAAAACCCCATTTTGATTTAGCAATTCGTACATTTTGCAATGGAACGCCTGGGAACCGAAATAGGATCGCGAACGCCCTTATTTGTTCGAAATTGAAAGCTGATTCCGTCAAAATAAAGGTAAGGATTTTATTGCTGTTCTAACTTGCTTATTTATTCTGTTTGTCATTGCGTATTTGCATGACTTATGAATTATGAAGTTCTAAATATATAAAAACCCATACTTTATTGTTAGTAATTGTTCCATGAAGAAAATTATATTATACTCTCACAATGATGTACTTTCTTTTTAGATCACGTTTCGTTCAACAAGAATACAAAACACTGGTTGTATGTACCCCTGATGAGTCCATGTGCATATATATATATATATATATATATATATATATATATATATATATATATATATATATATATATATATATATATATATATAATATAAGGCCAACCAGCGATGAGTTCGCCGTTCTGATGGCCAATCAGCGGGCTTGTATACGGTAGCCCGCATCAAGTTAGAATTAGAAGGTTGAAAGAATAGTGATTTCTTAACTGAATTTATTCAGCTAAAAGAACTTAGATATCATTGAATTTATCCATAGTTATTAGTTCTTGAACTTCACAGCTTTCTCATTTTGCTTCTTAGCTATCTTTGTGTTTTAAAGCTGCATGTAAGTGGTTTTTGTAAACTGCATTACCATGTATTATGCGAAAATTTTGTGTGAAAGTACCGCTTTAGAGTTGATTGTGTGCTATATTATTCGTAATAGTGTTTTCTTGTTTTTTCCGCAGAATGAATACTGCCAGCCTTTTGGCCGAAGCACTGTTTATACGTTTGAAGACTGTTTATACCGACCAATATTATACATTAAACCATGCTTATATATGACTTCGATGTGTGGGCGCCGTCCAGTTATTATTATGCGAAAATTTTGTGTGAAAGTACCGCTTTAGAGTTGATTGTGTGCTATATTATTCGTAATAGTGTTTTCTTGTTTTTTCCGCAGAATGAATACTGCCAGCCTTTTGGCCGAAGCACTGTTTATATGTTTGAAGACTGTTTATACCGACCAATATTATACATTAAACCATGCTTATATATGACTTCGATGTGTGGGCGCCGTCCAGTTATTGTTAATTTAGTTGGGCGTCCAGACGTCGAGGTCATGTTCTGAATATATTAAGTATATTAGCTTTTTACCAATATTATTAGTTTTTGCAAGAGTTGTTTTGCAGAAGTTATTATTAAGTTATAATAAAAAATAATACTATGTTACTAATAAGTTATTAACTTATTACACTCCCCAAACCGAAAAGCAGAAAAGGAAAAATTGTTAAAATGTTTTGAATTTCGATCGTAACCTCAACTAATTTAATTCCCAAAAAGACCAAAAGCACTGTCATAAAAAAAAGTACTACAGGGAGCCCTATTAAACCCACGAATCCATTCGTAATTGCTTTCACCACATTCAGCAGTGGGGCTAACGACAGGTCCCACTCCCATTTAGCTGCCTTCTGTATGCCCTCGAAATGCACCTTCTCGAACACTGATATATCTCCGGCCTTTGCGCTCAATTTTCCCTTGAGGCTGAAGCTTGTTCGGGTGCTGCAGTGAATTGTGCAATTTTCTTCCACTTCTTCGGCAATGAAGTTTATTTGAGCTGTGCGGTCCCTGCTGTCTTTTCCGCATTCAATGACGCTTACTGATCTGCCGCAAGTGAGTAAGGCGGTTGTGGTCTCCTTTGATGTTGTCTCACATTTGTAGCGCAATGTAGCTCCCTCCCCACACGAGAAACATCCAGCAAGCGTGGTACTGTGTACGTGGCAACTAGTATCGCTATGAATCGTGGCGATCTTGAGACCGGTGATGGACGTCTGTACTTGCATATTGGATAACGGGATGCGTGCACTGATAGTGTTCGAGCCTGGGAGAAATTCGACGTTATGCAATTCGATGGGCAAGTAACGATCCAGGTTGTCCGAAACAGATCCAGAAGGGCAGAGACATTGAAGCGTGTGATCGGCGGGAGAGCAGGAGCAGGCTTGGGGCCGGAACTGGCAATTCGAACTTTGTGGCTGCCGAATGCGAGGGGCATTGCAATTGACCGATGAGTCCGCCCGTGAAGTGGTTCGGTGGATTGACGTTGGCGAAAGCGATGCGCGTCCCATCGGAGAGAAAATTGTGACCGAGGATGGGCATTGGCGGCAATGATGAACTCAGGATCGTGACCGTGATTGGGAGATCTGGTAGGTGGTAGAGTTGTCCCGGCAAAACGGTGAACGTGTGGGAAATGTCAACGCCATTGTATTGGAGGCTGGCGTGCAGCGTCACACGTGTAGTCCACGCAGGGCAGCGAAAGACCTCATATACCGTAGGTGTGGTAGGCACAGCATAAAGGCGCGAGAACACGCAGGACTGAGAGAACAGTACACAACCGCATATGAAACCGCCACAGTCAGAGTAACAAGACGTGAATCCAGGCGCTGTTCGAGCGTCTCCTGTGAATTCTTCCAAAATGTCAGTGGGCTTGACCGATGCACAGTAGCTGTTGTTCGTACATGACCCGGAATGACTACAGCGGTGGGAACTTTGAACATGGAGCTCATGATCTCGAGTGAAGTACAGGGTGTCCTTGTTGCAGAGCACCTCAAGATGTTCAATTCGGAGTGACAGCAGTCCGAGTGGTTCGTGTGCATCATTTGTGATCATAAGGCATGTTTCGGTCTTGTGAGATCCAAGGCTGAGGATTGTCGATCCGGCGGTGGTACAATTCAGCGCTGTGGCTGAGCGAGTGCAGGTTGTCGCGGTTCCGTCGAAAGACGTAACAGTGTTGCAGGGCGTGACAGTCCGGACCAGGATACACATTACGATGGCCAGGATGGACGGTAGGTCCGTAGGTGGTACCCATTTGCGGCGGTGAGGGCAACATCGGTGTCGTAAAGAGTAGATAGCTTTGATCGGGAGCATGACGACGTGGCGCAGTGCTCGGAGCAATTTGAGCAGGTAGCGTCCGGGTGTTTTGAGGATCACCAAGAGATGCCGTAGAACCATGAATGTGGATCGGACCAGGAACTGGACGAGACCAGCCAAGCTCTGGATTATGGTGCAAGCGTGCGCCAGAATGTTGATGATGACAGAGACGGCGCAAAGAACCACGGCGACTTCCAACCAGTTGATCACCGTGAAGCACTGAGGATGTCGGAAGTGTGCCCAGCACCATAAGCAATCTGTTGAGCAGACGTCCTTGCAGTTGACGCTTCGGGAGTCGACGATTTTTCCCGTATCCCATAGGTGAAGAAGAAGCATTGTATCAATCGGCAAAGCAGGAAGTGGTACTGTGAAGGACGGTCCATTGGACAGTGCGCTTGTGCACAAGTCCTGGTAGCAAACGTCGACGTGGTACTCCGGAGTGGTCTTCTCGTTGTGCTCGTTGTCCAGGTTGCTCTTCTTGTCCACTTGTGTCTGGATCGAAACATCGGTAATCGAGATGGCCAAGGTTTGCCCAGAACAGGTTGCCGTGTGAAACCGCAGTGGTGCAGTGACGTTGACCTGGAGGTACGGATAGAACACATACGGAACGGCTCCCCATGCAGCAATTGGTACGGTGATGTTGTCACCGTGAAGGAGTGCGGGTCCAGGCGGATAGAAGCAAAGGCCTTGGGCGTCAGCGGAAGTCGTGCAATTGTGGTGATTGCAAAACCGTGACGTGCCAGTGACAGCAGAGTCGTGTAAGCTGTGAGGATCGGCCAAGTTGACAGCGCGTGTGGAACGGTTGTAGCAGACTATGTGGCCGGTGGGATCGAAGTCGGGGACCGAAATGCGAAGCGACTGTACGACGTGGATTGACCCGGAGGGCAGAGCGACTTGCAGGAAAGTCTTCGTCATCTTGCGCCGCGAACAGTTGGCGTGGATGTTGTCGGGTGCGGTGTGTTGGTGATGATCGTGGTCCGTAGCGAAGGAGCAGATTTCTTTGGGCCGGAGTCGAGCGAGAATTGCGTCAGTGGTCGGATCGGACGGCAGCTGGGTAATCGGCAGGAGATGGACGCAGCTGGTGCTCCATGTGGGACAAGAACATGCAGGTCCACAATAGGAAGCTTGTTGAGCACTTGTCGAATTTGTGACGTGGAATCCTCGGGAATGTCCTTGTGGACAATCGATTGGCATATAACAGAGCGACGAAGAAGCGTTCGCGATGGCAATGGTGTGTGCAGCACACGGCGGAACGTAGAGTACGTCCTTGGTACTCGTCGGGCACACGCAGGCTGCAGCCGGATGGAGGAAGCATGTCATCAGCAGGAAGCAGGCGAGCACAGTGAGTGACATCTTGGCTTTGCTGCGCGTCAGCATCGGATGACCGGTAGCCGGTGGTGTACTTGGGACATGCTGCATTCTGTTGTCGTCCGGCGATTGTCCTTGTTGTGGTGATTGTTCTCGTTCTTGTGGTATTCTCGACGTTGTCGTTTCCAGTGGAACCAGATCACAGAACGGACGGGTGAGAGTTTTCCCCGAAGATGTTCTTATTGTGGCGATGCGGTTATTCTTGACGAGCTTGACGATTCGTGCCATGGGCCATTGATGTCGAGGACGGTCCTGTTCGACCATGAGGATGACGTCGCCGACTCTGGGAACTTGGGCTGTTGTTCCTCGTTGACGTGAGTGGCGTCGTTGCCATTGGGCTTGCAAGGAGGAAATGTATTTCGTCGTGAATTCGTTCCAGAAGTGGTTGACTATGCGCTGACTTTGTGCCATCCATTTGTCGATTTGTCCGTGTTGCGTGTTGCGCGGTTGCCAATCATCATAATCGTCAGTGAAGTCAGGTAGTTCCAAACGACCAGCTGTGGGAAACACGAAATCGATCGGCCGAAGAGCAAGGAAATCGTGTTCATCATCCAGGCGAACGGACGAGGGGTCGTCGGTTCAGGACAGCGGCGATCTCAGGCAGGATCGTACGGAAGTCCTCCGTGTTGAGCGGTTTGCGTGAGAAAGAATTTCGTAGACATTGTTTGAACAGTCCGATGAGCCTCTCATACACTCCACCTTCCCATGGTGAGTGTGGTGTCGTGAAGTGAAAGTTGATTCCATGCGTTTCACCGAAGCGCGTCACTTCTGTCGTATGAGCGCGATGAAGGACCTTTGCGGCCAGTTGAAAGGCGGTTTGGTTGTCGAGAACGATCTTGGATGGATATCCGAACAGGGCAGCAAAACGGCGGAGGGCGCGAAGGAAGTCGGTGGTCGACAGTGACCGGACGAGTTCGCAATGTACTGCTCTTGTTGTCAAACACGTGAAGAGGCAGACCCAGACTTTGCTCCAAGCGTTGTCATCCTTGACTTGGAAAGGTCCAGCGTAGTCGAGACCAGTGGCTTCAAACGGGTGTGAAGGTCGTTGAAGGCGTTCGGCTGGCAGTGGTTCGAAGTTCGGTAGACGGAAGGGTGCTTGTCGGTGCCGCTTGCAGTGATAACATTCTGCTCGAATAGTCGACTTCACCAGTTGTCGGAGCTTTGGGATCCAGAAATGTTGACGGATTGCGTTGATGACGTGCGTCGTCCCAGCGTGACACTCTTGCGTGTGGAAGTGAAGAATGATGAGTTTGACAATCGGCGAGTTGCGTGACAGGAAGATCGGGTACATTCGGTCAAAAGTATCGATCATATTCGGAGACGTTCGTGGCGTACAACGGAGCAGCTTTCCAAAGGGTCCAACAGATTCTTCCTTGATCTCGAATTGTGATCGTTCCTTTTCGGTTGGACGGTGTTCGGCTTGGGCCCGTAACAGCAAGCAGGTATTCAGCGAAGGCAGACAGTCGTGGATGAGGGAACATGAAGTGGAAGATGGGGCGCTTGTGCCAAATGCCTTCCGAAACAGAGCGAAGTATGGAGAGCGTTGGTCGCACTTGTTGTAGGAAGAGTAGCACGAAGGACATCGTTCGCAGCAGTTTGTGCAGGCTCGAAAATCGGGACACCAGGGGCGTGGGTACCACGGTATCCAACAGCTGCATGTTGATTTTCGTCAATGGCTGGAACGAAAGATGCACTGGTTCTTCTTCTGGCGATGATGGAGCAGCTTCAGAACGAGGTTGATTTTCGTCGACGAGGGATGTCGGCCAGTGTGCTTCGGGCAGTGTTAACCATTTGGGTCCACGGTTCCATGTCAGCCAATGTTGTTTGAATTCTGCAGGTGAGCAACCGCGGCTTGGTAAGTCGGCAGGGTTCTCGGTTCCTGGGATGTGGCGGATCTCGTGCGGTAGACTTTCGAGGTTTGAACGGATGGTTTTGACTCTGTTGCGAATGAACGTTCCTTTGTCGGTTGTTTGTGCTCCCTTGATCCAATGTAGTGCAACGGAACTATCGGTCCAAATGTAGACGCGAGCCATGTTGACTGGTAACGTGTTGAAGAGTTTCAGTGCCAACTTGGAAGCCATAAGAATTCCCACAAGTTCGAGGCGTGGTATGGTCATTCCATCATGCGGGGCAATACGTGATGAGGCACAGACGAGACGAATGTCGTTCGCGGAAACATTCTTCAGATACGCACAGGTAGCGGCAGCGCGGCCACTGGCGTCAGCGAAGACGTGCAGCTCATGTTCAGCATCGGGATCTTCTGTTGTTCGGCGTGGAACACGCAAGGCCTCTTGTGACCATTGATGCAGGAAGTTGTCGAGCTTGATGGCTTGGGCGTATGGAATGCGCTCATCCATGGG
Organism: Pelodera strongyloides; assembly: GCA_036852015.1. Lineage (NCBI taxonomy): Eukaryota > Metazoa > Nematoda > Chromadorea > Rhabditida > Rhabditidae > Pelodera > Pelodera strongyloides. The sequence goes on along the minus strand of JAANDG010000648.1, from coordinate 7,697 downwards.
GCGTTTCTGACGGATCGCATCTTGGAACAGAAGTTTCAGTGTGGTCGAAACAGGACAGTGAAGACCAAGAGGGTCAAATGTACTGCCAAGGAAGGCAAGCAGCTTGCGTTTTGTCCATCCGTGAGTGACATCGGGCGGCGCGGCTGGTTTCACACTGATGAAATCGAGATCGGCATCATAGGCAACTCCAAGAATTTTCTTTGCTGGTTGCACGGTTCCTTCGAGCGCGGCGAGGCGTTTGTTGACATCGGGGTCGTTGGACCACCATTCTCGTACGGTCATTGCACAGTCGGTGAAGATTTGCTTCGTGTTGGTGTACTTCTGGATTGCTTCGTCGGGTTGTACGAACGGGAGGAAGATATTGTCGACATAGATATACTTGGCGATCTCCTCAGCAAGCGTGTTTTCGTTGTGTTGAAGATGCTGACGAATCACAGCTTGTAGGATGAACGGCGACGAAGTGGGTCCAAACGGCATTCTTCGGAAGCGCATATCGACCAAATTTCCAGAACTGGGGCCATTGCGTCGGTCTTTTGGCAACAAGAAGCGGAAGAGGTCCTTGTTTTCGTCCTGAAGGCCGATTTGCAGGAAAGCACGCTTGATGTCTCCGGAAATGATCTTCGGAAAACAGCGAATTTCCAGGAGAAGTTCTTGCAAAGGTCGAAGCAACGAGGGTCCAGGGTCCAGCTGACTATTGAGGCTTTCGTATCCTTTCAAATGTTCGGTTGCATTGAAAACAGGTCGTGCCGAAGTTGTGGCGGAGTCTTTGAAGACACCGAAGTGACTGATATAACAGACGTCGTTGTGATTTATGTCGAAGAGTGGAACTTCTTCGATGATTCCATCTCTCAGGAGTTCGTCAAAGTAGTCGAAATACTTGTCTTCAAGTGCGGGCCGCTGCTTGAGGTCGCGGAAGAAATACAATTGCTTTCGAACGGCGAGTGAACGCATGTCAGGTAGTCGTAGCGGTGGATCTTTGATAGGAAACTGAACGTAGTATCGACCATCCGAAGGGTCTTGCAGTAGAGTGGACATCACCAGTTTCATGGCCGGATGTTCTTCAGAAGCAGGCCTTGTGTCGTTGTCATTTTCGATAAGCGAGTTATCAAAGAGTTGCTGAATTTTGTCGATGAGGGCACTGTCCGGATTGTGTTGCTGTTGCGACTCTCCTTGCAAAGCCACAGTGAGGCACACTTCGTGCTCGGGATGAGGCTGGCGAATTGTTGAGAGTGCCAAACGTTTGCGCATTGCGATAGGTCCCAGGATTGTGTTGAGTATGGTATATCCTTCGCCGATATCTTGTGTGAAGAAATTCGGTCCACCAATATCCCAGAAAGTCCACAGGAGGTCACTTCCAATCAGGATGTCGGGCGTTTCAGATGAGTAATCCAACTGTCTTGATTCATTGTCAGAGAAACTTGTCCAGTTTGTCGATACCAGTATTGTCGGAATTGCATTGGTCAGTTGCGGAATTGCAAGCACAGTAATCGGAACTCGGTCGCCTGAGGGAAGCTCAACGTGCACATCGTGTGCGGAAGCAGAAATTGTCTTTGTTTCGTCGGTGGCGAATGTATTGATGTGAAGCGGGCGTTCTTGATCGGCAGGAAGTTGCAGTTTCTTGGCTGCAGCGGCAGTAATGTACGAACGAGTAGAACCACTATCGAAGAAGATGAGTAACTTGCTGATGATTGTCGGATCCGTCGGGTTGCATACCAGAGCTTGAATGCATTGAAGCGGAGTCGGTTCACGGGGACCGTTGGTACTGCAGTTGTGCGTATTGTCGATTGTAACGTTCGGTAGGACACTTGGGTATTCGGCACTGTTCTCGTGTTCATCATAGGCGGCATGAGTTTGCGTGACAGTTGGCGGAATCCAAGTTCGTGTAGTGTTCTGCGGATGCCAGGCTGGTCGATTTGCTCGAAGATTGCTTTGTTGTTGGCTCGCGTAGTTGTTTCGTTGGAAACTGTTGTCTTGTCGTTGATGCTGCATGCGGTTCTGGTTCTGCTGTCGTGAAGGCGGATAGCGATTCTCTTGTCGCGGCTGTTGAGCGCGGTAGGCTTGTTGTTGTGGAACGTATGGTCGGGCATTTGATTCATGAAGCGAAGTGTGGTGGCGTTGTCGACAAATCATACAGGACAGTCCGCTGCATTCACGTACAGAATGCCCAGAGCGTAAGCAATTGAAACACAAATGTTTCTCACGGACACGTTCAAGTCGGATCGGTATTGGAAGTTCACATTCTTTGGCGAAGTGCATTTTGTTGCAGAAAGGACACGGTCGGTCTGGCTGGCGAAACCCTCTTGCGGGATTCGGCATTGTCGGAACTGGATTGCGATGATCAACAGGATTGCGATGATGAACAGGATTGCGATGATTAACAGGATTGCGATGAGAAACAGGATTGCGATGAGGAACATGAGCGATCATGGCGTTTTCGGATGCTGCCGTAGAGTACAATTCATCGACGATTGCCTCTTCTTCTATGAGGGCGCGTATTTCTGCCAGAACCTGGTCCATTGATAAGACTGAATTCTTTTCACGCGATTGCAACTTCGAATTAATCCAGCGAGGGAACTTAGTACGTACGGTCAGCCCTAGAGTTTGGCAATCTGCTGGGTTAAGCCCGGAATTCTTCAACTGTTGAACGAGAGAAAAGACCTTAACATAAACAGACAGAATTTTTTTCGAATTGCGCTCATTGGGATGAGTAGGTTGAAGGTCAAGCAATTGTTGATGAAGAGATTGCAAGAGAGGACGAGAGCGGCCGTACAACTGATCAAGTGTGGATAAAGCAACAGCATAATTCGAAGCGGTAAGCGGTAAAGAACTAACAAGATGATAAGGTTCGCCACGGAGAAGGTTCTTGAGAGCGCACAACTTTTGAATAGGGGACAAAGTCGGATGATTGTCATAGAGAGTAGTGAAGAGCGAACGAAAATCATGATAATCGGTACGTATGCCAGAGAAAGGTTTAATGCTAGGTGCGGTATGCTCAAGGAAAGTGGAACGAGAAAACTCAGAAGAAGGTGGAAGCAATGTTGGATGATTCTGAGAAGGAACAGTGAGAGACGGGAGATGAGACGGCGGCGTCTGAGAAAGCGAAGCAGGCGCAGGAGTAGTGGGCACAATTTCAACTGGAGGCAAATCAGAAGCGATATAGGTTTTGTTTGCAATACGAGCAGTAAGTTCCTCCTGACAAAGAGCACGGAATTTTTGCAAAGAAGCTAGGACAGAAGCCAACTCTGTAAGAGGAAACTGACCGTACTTTTCGAAATATTCTTTCTTTCTCTCCTCTTCCTCGGGATCCTTCTTGATAAGAGATTGCCATTCATTGATACATGAGGTAAATTGATGTTCATAATTCCGTAGTTTGTTGCCAAGTTCAGTAGTATCCAAGATATGTCCTTCGAGAATGGACGTATCCAGCGCCGATATTTCATGTGGAGTTTGTAGTAAGGTTGAAGCAACGGTGAGAGACGAGCGTAAACGGGAGCGAAGTAGGCCAAGTTGGGTTCGTAGTTGTCCGGATTTACCGGCGGTCGCCATGTTTGAAGACTGTTTATACCGACCAATATTATACATTAAACCATGCTTATATATGACTTCGATGTGTGGGCGCCGTCCAGTTATTGTTAATTTAGTTGGGCGTCCAGACGTCGAGGTCATGTTCTGAATATATTAAGTATATTAGCTTTTTACCAATATTATTAGTTTTTGCAAGAGTTGTTTTGCAGAAGTTATTATTAAGTTATAATAAAAAATAATACTATGTTACTAATAAGTTATTAACTTATTACACACACTCTCAATTTTCAAGAGGAGTTGGTGTAGTTGGCTGGGTCTGTCAGACACTGCCTTGTCCATAGAACTTGACCTATGATTAAGAATAACCCTCGCCTATTCCTGTAAATCTACAAAGGTGCTTTTATTTTAATCAAATTTGCCTTTTCACGTCTCATAGTTATTCATTGTAGTATTGCCTTAACAAAACATGTCCGACATTTTATGTTCGTAAGAAATTGTATGTTATCTTATGTTATTCGCTTTTCTTTCTTATTTCTACACCATCTATTTGACAGACTAATTTCCTTTCTAAGATTAGTAGGATTGTTTACACATACTCGCATCTAATATTGGCAGATTTTACAATTCCTTATTAGTATGCAGCTCCAATCTCGCGCATCGCAAGCCGAGCAAAAGGACCCCCGGTGGCGCCCCCCCCCCCCCCCCCCGGGTGAGCGCCCCCCGATGCGAGCGCCCCGGTGCGCGCCTGTCCAAGATTCCCAGATAGGGATTGCGGCTGCCAATATATATCTACGTTCTATCATTGTCACATAATCTCTAACAATATCTCTGATTCTTTGGTTTCTACGCCACCAAGTATATAAGAAACATACTATTCTGAATAAATAAGTTCAATCTACATACCGTCTCGGCCGCAGTACAGTGTGTACATTATACCAGGGGTAAGTCTATATAATTTTTAAGGGGACAGGCTCACGAAAAAATCAGCTGTCTTGAAAATACTCAGATTGTGCGGCAGTAGGCACATAACCACCTAAGGCGCGACGCATGAAACGTGCAATTCAGCCGAGTTATTCGGTTGAAACTAATACCGGGAACATACCGCAGCATAGAAACATATAGAAACGGATATGTTTGACCACCTGCAACCTATATATCCAAAACGAACTAATTTTGCGCAACTTGCAGTAGCTTTCCGTTGGTAGTTTCTTCCAAATAACACGCTCAAATTTAACGATCTGGATGTGGCTTCTCATAAATGGAATCGCAGAGCTTATGCGCACAAAAAATTACAGTATTTACAGTTCTCTCGTGGGCTTAACTCTTTAATGTAAGCATAATATTAATCGTTGATGAAGAAAACAAGATGTGAATATAATAATAATAATAATAATAATAATAATAATAATAATAATAATAATAATAATAATAATAATAATATAATAATAATAAAATTAATAATAATAATAATAATATAATAATAATAATAATAAATTATAATAATAATAATATAAATAATACTTAATTAATTAATAATAATAATAATAATAATAATAATAATTAATAATAATAATAATTAATAATAATAATAATAATAACTCACCGCATCCGTGTGTGTTGCGGCATTTTTGAACTTTAACTCTCTTCTCTTTTTGGACCCTGGTCCCCCCTTCATCGCACTGAAAATTCGAAAAAAATAGTAAAGAAAAAAACTTACACATGGACCCCGGCCCGGGTGGTGGTGTGAGGTGTCAACTGTCAGTTTATCTGTGATCGAATTGCTTTTATACCCCCAATTATGACCCAATTCATTTTTAAATATCCTGTCAAGTATGATTGTTCTCTTGACCCTATCCCTGTTAGCCGCACTGTTTCATTACCCTTTCCTTGTGCATAAATGCACTTTATGCATCTATTATTTATTTCTACACCATTCAATTAGGTAGTTTTCACTCGTTTTGTATCTTATACTTTGCATTAGTTTTATGCCACTTCATAATCGATAATCTTGTTAGCTTCAAATTAGTTCATTTTCCTCACCTTTACCCATGACTCATTGTTACACAGGTCACCGCTTTTGGCCTCCGCATTTTAGTCACCGCAGAGAGTATATCTTTCCAATAGACACAGAGATTATATATCCGCGCGGCTCTCTCCTTTAAGAGGGAGTTTGCAGAATTAAAAGACTTAGACAGAAGTATATATGAAATAGTGTTATCGAGAGATGTATAGATTAGCCCCGCCTATTTTACAACAGTACTTAAAGCCTCCCCGGGCTAACACTGCATTCAACTTCGACTTCTTCGCTTTGGAATAATATGGGCGCCGTCTGTGCGGAGCGCCCTCTAAATCTGGTGTATTTATTCATATTAGCCGTACTGTTTCATTACATTAGCTGCACTGTTAGGTGTAGCTGCGCCCCCTTCACAACTGTTGGAGCGCATCGGAATTATCACTCCAAGAATGGCGAGTCCCCACTACAGCCCGACTTATCCCGACTCAAACGACGAGTGGGACCCTCAAGAGGAAACCTCAGGGGTAAGTCTCTCACATTATAAAATTATAAAAAGTTTGTTCACATTCTGTAAAAGTTAAATTTTAAAGCTATGTCATATTTTTAGCAATACTGCCGTCGGACAGGTCTCATGACAGTCAGTACTATGCGCTCGCCGAGGGGAACACCGTCGCCACCAAGACGTCGACGCCAATGGCGTGATATTGCAAGTTATTTCTTTTTTAATTTGTACCGCCCTGGATGTTCTTTACTTTTTTTCGAATGTCTGAATTTGTGAATTGTCGAATATCAGTTTCACGACGACGACGACTTTCGTCCGTTTATGGTGACAAAAATTAATTAGTTAATTAGTTAATTAATTAATTAATTGGTTAATTAGTTCAGTAGTTAATTTAAAAACTGCATTTTCTAGGCTAGGTGCACCGTCCAGGCACTGTGCCGGTGGAGTGACAACTGCGATTGACTACCGATAATTCGTGTAAAAGAGTGCCATATATGCGACAAATTGTTTTGAAAACATTGCTCTTCACTTCTTAAATACCGACGCACTTCCTAAGTAGATTCGTATGAGGCGGATTAGCATTTATAAATACTTAGTTACCTTTTTTTCCACAAGGCTACGGACTTCTGTGGTCCAATCGGCACGCTTCTGTTACGGTAATCGGCATTAGGTAATAAGCTTACTTTTGTTAGCATTAAAGGAGGAGGCTCACGAGAATGAAGTGCTCAAATAGTTTCCTTTTATCGAATTATAATGGGTTTATCTTCCAAAAAACAAGTAGTATAAGGTTCAGCGCTTTAGTTTGGAGGAATTAATCAAACTAAGAACTCGAAGTCAAATAAAATAACCTATCGTATGCAAGGTAGACTTCAAAGCTAAACATGCAAATTTACAAGTCATTTTGCAAGCCAGCACAAAATTTGCATGCCCACTATGGATATCAACTATTTTTTACGATCCAAAATTTTGATAGAATTCATAGTTTTATATTGATTTACTCCTTCCAAATAAAAATTTTTGCTTTGTAAAGCATGTCTTTTGGAACTTAATATCATCATATTTCGATAAAAGGAAACCATTTGAGCACTTCGTTCTCGTGAGCCTCCTCCTTAAAAAAAAATGATTTTCTTAGCAGAACTCATTGTCACGTAAAAAAGTAGACCGAATTTTCATGCGATTTTGTTATAGTTATCACGAACTGTTTCCTAGTTCTATTTGTCTTCAAAAACTGCACTTTCAATCTGCTAAGTGCAATTTATGAGTGCAATTTATAGTGCATAAAACTGCATTTTTAATGTGCTATGTGCAATTTATTTCTCAGTATTTATTGTTTTATTTTATTTTATTTTAATAATTAATAATTCAAACTGTCCTATTAGATTCTGAATTATCAGTTTAAGCCTTACATTCTAGACTATCCGGTCCTGTAAGTGCATACTTCATTTTTTTCACCGAACTATTCACAGCTCTGCTATTTTCTGTAAGAAAAATAAACTAATTGTAAGTAAGTATCTGCTAAACTTTCGTTTATAAATATAATAATAACTGATTCGAAAGTATTTATTTGCGCACGGTGTTTTGGACGTTCAACTATTCAATGCATTTTATAATAAAAAACTTCATACTACAATCAAATGATTATTACTCTCATTTTGT